>VWYH01004015.1:340171-379464 GCA_013399365.1 Pampusana beccarii | reverse complement strand
AAAAAAAAAAAAAAAAAAACCTAAAAAAAAAAAAAATAAATGGATTCTATCTAGAACCATTTACAATTTGTGGTCTTCAGAAATCATTGTAATTACATCCATTAAAACATGAACTAAAGGGATGGATGTGAGGTTGTGGGGGAGATGATTGCATGTCTTCCTTGGGATGCTCATTATGGATCGATTGTAATGTCTGAATGTACAAACTTCTTTAATTCTTGTTAAATTGGTCATGAAATGTGCTTTGTCCCAAGAGAACATCTTTGCCAGTGTCCTGTTAAATGGCCAAGGGCTAAGCGAGACCCAGGGGTAGCTCTCAGCGGAGGAGCTGAATGGTGTCTCAACACTTCCAGCTGCTCACAGAATCATAGAATCATTTTGGTTGGAAGAGACCCTCGAGATCATTGAGTCCAGCCATAACCTAACTCTAGCACTAAACCATGTCCCTAAGAACCTCGTCTAAATGCCTTTTAAACACCTCCAGGGATGGTGACTCCACCACTTTCCTGGGCAGCCTGTTCCAATGCCTGACAACCCTTTCGGTGAATGAATGTTTCCTAATATCCAATCTGAACCCAAAAGCCCTTTCCATGAATAAATGTTTCCTAATATCTAATCTGAACCTTCCCTTCTGCAACTTGAGGCCATTTCCTCTCGTCCCATCACTTGCTACTCGGGAGAAGAGACCAGCACCCTCTGTGTGCACTGGTGGGTCTGCAAGGGCTTTTCTACCTTCAGCATGCGGCCTCCTGACCTTGACACAGAAGCTCAGCACACACAGGGCTTTATCCTCCTGAAGCTCAAGCCTCTCGCTTTGTGAGGGCACAGAGAGCAGGCCTCCATTACTTGGCACANATCATAATAAAAGTGTGCACGTTATTGCCACAGAAGAGTTAAATTAGATGTTTTCATCCATGGGTGGAAAGAACCAAACAACAGTACAGAAACCCAGGTAGGATCAATGATAGCATTGAAGATAAAGCTAGAACTTTGAGATTAATCAGTAAGTGAATGGTGTAAATTTTAAGCTATGTTTTTTAAAAATTAACAGGATTCTTTTCAGGCAGAAATGCAGAATTATCCTATAAATTTTAATATATTTCAAAAGGAATTGCAACCTCTCATACTTCAGTGTGTGAACTATGCAATTACCACTTAGTATGCAACTATACATACATAAATTTAGGTAATCTCGTAATGTCCATGCTGTCTTTATTGCACTTTGCTTCAAAGCACCTAAGTTAGCTACAGCCAGGAGTTCACTGGACTAAATGGACCCCAAAAGCAACTGCATTTGTTGATTTTTGAAATTAATTCTTCTTTGTTTTCTTTTATTTTTTTTGTTGAATGTGAGCTACAATAATATATACACATTAAGAAAAAAAATCACTCTTTGGAGATCCTTGATAGAGCNGCATTTCAGACTGCACAGATCTTTGCAACCACAGTTTACAACAAACCATCACTGAACCATCATATTTTTGCTAGTGAGCATTACGAAGCTCTAAAGAAAAAAAGACAATTTTTCTTACTGCTTTGGGACCTATTAGGGCAAACATTTTTAGTATTCATAACACAGATCACATATCTTACTGGGACATACTGAAAGACACCATTGGTTGGCCGGTGGGTTTTAACTATGTTAAGCTTTATTGCCTTCTGGAATAGTTCTTTGTAAGACTCTTTTTCTACACTGGCAAAAAATTACTCTTTTTCACTCTAAACATATTTTATTCCAATGGAAAATTTAAAAATATGAATCTGATTAAACTTAATTCTAGGTAATGTATGTATAGTTAAGACTTGAACATTTGCTCTGTGCAGCTCTTTATTTTTTCTGTGTAAAGACAATGACAAAATGTTGGCCTGTGACTCAGATTAGAGGACACATGAGTCAACAACATGCCAGGAGAAAATCCAGTTTTCAAATTAAATTTATCATTTGTGTTAGCAGACTTGTTAAAGTACAAGTAACTATTTTACATTGGACTTTAGACAATAAGGTCAAAACTTTATTTACAAAACAGAGAGAAAAGAAGCTGCCATTCTGTTTTATTATAACAGTTCCCACAGTAGTTTTTTGTTTTACCTGAACTTCTGTTGTGGTGAGAGACATCACTGGGTTCTAAACAAATCTATGGGTAAAGAAGAAATTACCACATTCTTAGGTAAGCAAGTAGCTTAAGAACATGTATAATGTGAAAAGTATGAATATTCTTATCAGTGACCATGAGAGTTTATTAACAGGCATAAATACACAAACACCTCTCAGTTTGTTGGGCCCATCTCTAGCAGAAGTATGTCTATCCTGGTATTCAAACATTTAAAAGAGAGTATATTTTTTTTTCCACAGGGGAGGTATGCCTCTCTCTTGGAACTTCAAAATAGCTCAGAAATGTTCATTCAAGATTTTGCTGTTCTTATGCTTCCTGAAATCAAGCCAATACATTAAAAAGAAAAGAAAAAGAAAACAACAACAACAAAACCAAACCACGAAACAAAACAAAACACAATCAAAATGAAACAAACAAACAAAAAAAAAACAACCCAAAACAAACAGGTGGAAAACTATTAAAATAGACTGAACCCACTATTTTGCTCTGCAACAGCAATTGGTGGCATGTGGAATGACTGTTACTTCACAATTTATATGTGGTTGTTCCCAAAATAGATCCAGATGCTAATCCAGTTTGTTTGTAAGAAGGCAACAAAGAGCTGTTCCTGTGGGTCAGAGCTCCTGCACAAATTTTCCTTTTCTGTCATGGGCTCTGTGCCCACACAGTGTGCATGGGCCAGTCAGTGCCCCACGGTCACCAGTGTGGGCCCCGGTGGTGGCTGAGGAAGAAGGGGGACATGAGTTGGCTTTTGCAACATCCAAACTGGTTCCAGTTTATTAGCTGTCATAAACAGTCTTTAGAATTGGCTCTTACACCCACCTTAGAAGGCTTTTGACTCAGATATACAGATGAAGCTGAAACCATCCCTTGAGAAAAGTTAGACTGTCATCCAGAACTGTGAATAAGCTGCTTAGCCAATATCAGCTTTTTAGTTTTTCTGAGCAGCTGCTTAGATCTTCAGTAATTACATATCTCTACAAAAGACTGTGGCTTCAATCTGTTCTAAGGGGGAGTCTAAATTCAGTTCATTTACCCTCAATGGCTATTCCACAGCTGAGATACTAAGCTGTCCCTTGTCTTTCTCTCTCTGTTTAATGTATAATTATGGTTTCTTAATTGCATCTCAACACCACCTGGTTTTTAATTCTGAATGCTCCCTCTAGGTGTAGTTTTATTCATGCACAAGATGAATTAATATTTTTATTCTTTTTTTTTTTTGCAAATAGGTCATTTTGTTTGCTTTTATGTTCCAAAATTTATTTTAAATGATAAAAAAAGGCCTAGATCAGTCTTTCATGTGTGTTTCAGCATTGTCATTTAAAATATCTGGTTCAGAAGAAAAAAAAAACCCACAAATTCTACTTTTAGATGACAGCTTATCTAGTGGTTAAAGACTGTGATTTAAAATACCAGCTTGAAAGTTACCTGCTTCTGCACATACTGCTACCAAAGAAATTCACATACATTTTCTTAAATCTTAAAAAAATGGCTGGTCTATCCTGACTTAATTTGTTGTGAAAATGTCTGGGCAAAAATCCTCCTCTTGGGGGCTTCATTCTGCATTGCCCAGTTATGTAACCAGTGTGGGAGTAGCCTGCAGTACCTATCTGAGGATTTCTTTTGGTACAGACCCTCAGGCAGTACCCATTTTTGCCAATTCCTAGCTACGTATGCAGCATCTGTACAATTTGATTGATTTCTGTGGAATGATTGTGATAAAGAGTGAACAAAGTGGTTGTCCTGGATTCAAACATCACATTGTGTGAGTTCATGGCTCTTTGTGCTGGAATTCAAATGAGACCTTTCCAGCTCTGCACAAACTTTTGAAAAAAAAAAATATTGTCAGCTGAATATCTTCTGGGAGGACTGAGGAATCCTATCAAGTGGACCTTCCTTCCAGGAAAAATGACTGGTAGAAATTTGAGCAAGCAGCAGAAGTAGAAACCTTTACTCTTAATGATGGGATGACGGTGAAAAATGTCAGTTACTTTGTGGTGGGAGGCAATTAGTTGTGGAAATGGAACACTGGAATAAAATTAGCCTACTGGCAATGTGTTGGGGACAGAGGGAGGAAGAGGAGTCGTTCATACAGGTGGTTCAATAGGAAGACTTAATACAGGCAACATGAGAAGTTACTGAAAAAATCTCAGTAGATCTGTCTTCTTTTTGCAAGAGCAAGCTTGATTAGACTTGTTTAGAATCAAATTCCTTAGAGGATTTAAATACTAGAAGTTTAAGAACAGTAGTCTTCCCATTCTAGGCCCCTAATCCCAAGAGGGGAATCTGAAGACAGTTGAGCAACCAAATTGTCTCCTTGAAGTATAAGGATAGAGAGCAACTTCAAGCAGTTATTATTTTAATCTCTAAAATGTAGAAGATGAGCGAGTGTATTGGGTACACCTGAGCAAGGGATTTTTATTCTCCTCTAGTTTCTAGATCCAGACGCAGTTCTGTTAGGATCTCAGGCTCCTTCTGCTCAGCCTTAGCTATACTGGTTGTGAACCAAATGTACGTGCCTGAGAAATTTTCGAACCATGAAGGAAATGCTTCTGGGCTCAGGATACTGCTTTGCTTTAAAAACCTCAACTTTATTTCTTTGTACCTGAAGTATGTTAAGTCTTTTTTTTTCAGATTGGGCTCAAAGCACATCATAGGCAGCTGCAAAGTGAGTAAGGACCTGTGCACAGTTTACCATAGTTCTTTGATAGTGTGAGATATAGTCTGAGATATATATGTTCTCCTTCACCAGTTAGAAAAAGGGACATGAGGGGAAAGGTTAAGTGATATTAGTATGGATCAGTCAGATATGGAACTGGTATGTTTTAGTTTTGTTCAAAGGAGTCTGTGTTTTTGTGCACTAAAACAGTCACACATAATTCTGTCTAACTTGGAAATTCTGTACAAGTAGTCACTCCTTTTTTGGCAATTTAAGGAAGGTCTTTCATTTATCAGCATTTTGTGTTTATGCTTCAGAAATGAAGATTTTTTTTAGAAGGCATTCAGTTTAAGGTGTTTCATATGGTAAATACTTGCTGAAAGAAAGGATTATAATGTAGTTAAAGCACTGGACAGGTCATGGCCATAAAGGGTTCAAATCCAACGCTATGGCTGTTGTGTTTGACTATTCAGAAAGCAACAAATCAGCCAAGGATTTTAGTAAGCCTTCAACAAGTTATTTTCCCTGTGCTGATGTGTACAATAATCTTAATAGGTCTTCTTGGTGCAACAGACCATGAACTGAAGTTCATAATATTAACTTGTACTGTGTCATCTAAATCGCCATAGTCCTGCCAGAAGCACACTGCAAAAATAGTTTTGCAGTAAAAGACAAAGAACAGTGGTTGAGTCATACATGGGTCACTACAGAAACATTAAAAAAAAGAAAATGTTACCAGCTAATGGTTGCAGCACAGAACATGTCAATTTGAAAGTCAATCTTTTTGCCAGAAACTTCTGTAGAAAAGTAACAGGGTTTAAGGTTTGCAGAAGAGGTTAGAAGTTAAGGAACTGGAAAGATGACTTACTAGAACTCATACATATTTTATTTATTTTAATCCCTCACTTTCCACCCCTCAAAAAGAGCTTCTAATGGATTCTGAAGTGACCCTTGAGTCTTTACTCTAGAGACAATTTTTAACATTATTTTTTGATAGCATAAAGTGCATCCATATGTCTGCTTTATTGAATGTTCCTAATGCTCTCTGGAAAATAGCACTTCCTTTGACAGCAATACTGTTTTGCTTTCATCTTCTTCAATTAAACCTTTGGAAGACTAATCCATACAGATTTAGGATCAAATTCTGGTTTGGGTCGCTCTGCTATATAATGTGGTGTAAGCAGGTTCAACATTTCACTAGATGCCTGAAAATAATGAATTAAAAGATCCCAGTTTCTATGTCACTTCATCTCTCTTCTGTCCTAAGACAGATAAGGAATCAAAGTGATATTCCCAGTACAACACAAGAAAAGCTTTCACAGCTTATTTAGTTTCCATATGGTATACTAAAAAGAAATATAAAATTAAGCTTGATGGACACTTTGGCAAATTTTTAGTCCGTAGTTTGGCTAGAAAATGAACTGTCCCATCATGAAATCTAATTAGGAATTGTGCCAAAATGATGGGAAGTGCTTTGGAAGGACTGATGAAGCTGTTGGTAGAAAGTTTGGAAGTGGTGAGAACAAAAATTTCACCGTGGGCCATCTTATTAGACACTTTGGTTTCTAAATGCCACTGTTGCATTTTTCTGTGTTAGCCGAGGATTTCTTTTTTTAATTTCTCCTTACTGATCCTGCTTCTCTTTAACCTTCCCTATGCCGTGTCTACAGCCAGGTCTTGTAACTCAGCCTGTGTAGCTGCAGTTAGCCCAGCCCAGGTGGTGGAGGTGACACCAGTGTCACAGCACCGTGTTGGGCTCCAGCGGATCAGCCTTGTTGGGGAGCAGGACTCGCAACATGAGCTTCGTGCTGCTGCAGCCGCATGGAGCTTCGGTCTCCGTGTGCTCCGCTGTGCGCTGTGGAGGTGCTGGGCAGGGTGCGCCCTCTCAGTTTAAGTGTGTAAAAGTTAGGTGTATAACTTTCTACCCTCCGTTGACATTGGAAATAAACAGACTGTCCAAAACAGTCATTCTCCCAACTCAGACACCTGTTTCAGTATTGGCCGATGGTACCTGTGTCGCTGTATTAACTGCAGAGGGAGACCAAATGACTAGTTCAGACTGGATGTCTGACTTTTAGATACCTAAAGATGAATCACAGTTGTTCCATGGAACCTTTAATTTATCCCTAGTAAGTGAAAAACGGAAGATGCAGGGGGTTGTGAGAGTCGTGAATCCCTCAGCTTCCGTGGTTTGGGTCGTTTTCAGTTTTAATTTTCCTTTTCCAATATCTGCAGCGTTAATTCCTTGACAAATCAAAATGCCGTCAGAGACACCTTTAAGAAATTAAAAGCTGAAAGGAAATGAAAGCAAGTAGTGTATGACAGTGAAAAAAGGCAGGGGGATAAGGGCCTCTGTAAGAACTGTGAACAGCCTGGGTGATGCCCCATGGCCGCGGAGAGCAGCACCGGCCATCCCTCTGCCTTCGTGGCATGTTTGGAGTCCGTAGCTTCGGAAGATTAGGCGTGAGTATCTTCTTTTGCATGAAAAATATATGTGCCTTCAGTTTTGTAACTGTCCTAAAGGCATTTTGAGGGGAATCTGAAATTTATACCCTCAAAGATAATAGAGCCACATAGAGTTCTGGCTTTTTACTATTAATACAGAAGTGAAAGATGAGGACTGTAGGCAGTGGCAACAAAATCAAATGGATAGCAAGTAGAATAAAAAATTTGATTTAGTGCCTTTTTCTCTGTAACTGTCATTCCCCTGTTTTATAAATGTGCTATTTTTATTCAGGATTATGCAGTGTAAGAGCAACAATGCTGTTTTACATTGGGAGAAAAGAGTATGGGGAGAAGCAAACCGATTGATGAGAGAATAGGTGGTAACAGCCTAATACCTCTACTTTTATCCAGTTAAATCTATGAGATTGTAAAGTGATCACCTTAAAGAAAACCAAAGACTGTATTTCTGTAGGTATGGTAAAAATACTGTTGCAAGGAATCTCTAAGACTTTTCTGAGACTCGTCAAAACATTTTAAAAAGTCTTTCTGTAACAACACAACAATTTTCTTTCGTTAAAGTATAGCATGCTGTGGCTGAAACCTACTGATGTGAAAACACCGTTGAGATGTTTTGCTGCAAAGATTTTCATGTGCAAATCACAGGTTATGAAGCAGACTAGGAGATTATCTGCGAAATTTGATCTTACCCATTTTCTGTAGGTATGTGTAGAATTAGAATTTCCAAACACAGTAAATTTAGCAGCTGCATGGTCCAGAATGCAACTTCATAAACATGCTGGTTTTACAAATTGCTTTTAAATGGTGGATTCAAATGCAGAGGCTGGTGAATGATCTTCTCAGATAGCACCTCAGCAGGAACTTATTAGACAGCCCAGGAGGTGGGTACTCAAACTGATTTTATTCTATGGACGGGAGGACAGCGTTAGTCTAATCGACCTTCAGCACATAAAATGCAAGTAGTATTTTGACCACCTAATATACAAGACAAAGAGAACAAAGTTTTATTTTGAATGTGTATATGCTTTACTAGATTGTTCAGCTTTGTGGTGCATCTGACATTTAAAGGTAGCCTTAATATCAACTAAAGAGCCATATCTGTCTTTTTATAGGCTTTTATCACTTGTTAACTGTTAATTCTTGCAGAGAAAAGTCATTCATGCTACTGTGAGGTGAGGGAAGTTCCAATGATTTTCAGCATATCTGTTTTATTTCTAATGCACCAGCATTGGACATGTTGCTTCTAAGCAATCCGGCTCCGTTCCAGGAATCCCTGTTTAAACAAGTGTTTTCAAAGCGCAGTGCCAGCTACAGGACCGCAATATGTAAAATCCTATTTTTAAGAAGCTGTTTACACATTTCACTGATGTTCTGTGTCTTTTAATGAAAATATGTTGTAAAGGAGTGTTTTGTTTCAAGAAAAGGATCTTCCAAAGTAATTTTTGAAGGAATATATGACATTGGAATGAAGAAAAACTGTTACTGAATAGTACCATTTACATCCAGACTTAGATTGCTTTTAAAATAAAGCCTCTAAAATTTTTAAATAATTAAATCTAGCAAGCTTTATTTACTGCTTTACATCTTGAGACTTTTAAATTAAAAAAAAAAAACAAAAACACACAAACTTTGTTGAGAAACAGGCCTAAAAAGTCAAAAAGCCACTCTCTCTTATAAGCTGCTTCTAGAGGAATGATAGTTCATATTTCTTGGAGGAAGGACCAACCGAAATACCGTTCTTTAAATTGCAGAAAATAATATGCAGCAAAGAGTATTTTGTGTAGTGTCTGGTTTGGAATGTAAAAATTAACATACCAGCCAGAAAGTATCGTACCTGTTAAGGTATCGCCAAGGCAATATCAATTCATTTTGAAAGCACTGGGACTTCTGGATGCTGAAGGAAGGTGTCTTAAGGCCTTGAGTGATGAAAACTTTTAACTGCAGTGCTGACAAACATGATAATCATGATAATGTAGGAAAAGAAATCTGCCCAGGCTAAAATATCTTTAATTTTATGTGTCCTGTTATGCCGTCAGAGAAATTCAGAAATGTGGCACTTTAGTTGACCAGGTCCTCAGTCTTTCAGATGCAGGAAGACACCAGAGTTCTCGTTGCTCTTAGAAGAGATGTCTTGCTTATGGATAAAGGTGTGAGTGATGTACCATACCCCTCATTATAGGGATGTGCAGTGATTTAGAGCATGGTCTAGGAAAAGGTGAAAAATCTTATTGTTAATGTATGCTGAGAGAACCTGATTAAAAAATAAAAAATACCATGCTAGATAATCAATTATCAGCTTCTATGGGCACTGACTGCTGTATCTTCTTTTTTTTTGATGAACTTAGAGCTGCAGAAAAACAGATATGAAAATTAGTTTATGTTTTTATTTAGAAGAAGTACATGTTAAGTAGAAGGTCTAATATGATCTTGTCAAGCAGAGTGATGTCCTGTCTTCTGGGTGTGCCAAAAGGAGTCTGGAAATGTCAAGTATCTTGTGTTCATTAGAATAATTTTCTCATTATTTTGTTCAACTAATCATCAATACATCTTTTCCTTCCTAAGTGTAGCAGCTGTTGAACAGTCTACTGACTGCTTTGCAAGATGAGGGGTTGAAACCACCTAGATACAACAGCATTTGCCTTAGAAAAAAGTGTAGCGTAAAGTACATCCCTAGAGTGTAAGAAGAATGTTAATGTTAGATGATTAAGCCTTCAGAAGCTGTGAAATGCCAGTTAAGGTTGAATAAATAGCGTTACTGCTGTCCTCTGTGCACATATATATTCTGATATTCCTTAATGATATGATTGCTTACTTAATACTGTATAATGTCACACGACCTCAGATCTGTCTCTGTTATTACGTATGGCTAATAATAGCAGAAATGTTAAAGATGAAAAGGAGCTTATTTTCTACTTGCCTTCCCATTATATTTACAATTTAAAAGTGAGTAAGGTTTTAAATATACTTTGGATGAGAATCATAGTTTTGTACTAGTTTTAAATTTGTGCAAATATCTACTGGAAATGAAGGGGTGGGAAATATCAGTGATTATGAGCACATCCCAAAACACCTATTTTCTCATCAAATTGCAGTTTTTATTTTCCTAGATTTAGAAGATTTAAGAGATTCTTTTCCAATAATGACAGGAAATGTGATTCTACCATAGTATCGGTGTATTGTAAAATGCAGTCTGTTCTGTATCGTAAACAGCTCACCGTATCAGTACCTATAAACTTTAGGCAAGTAGGTGAAAATTATTGAAATATATGTGTAAAAGGAAACTAGATTTTTAGAGATATTTGTGCAGAAAGGTGCAAGTCAAGTTTTCAGAGAGGAAATAATGTTTAAGTCTTTCTTCTTCTTGCAAACATTTTTCTGTTTGTCTTCAGCTTTTCTCCTTCATTTTTATCTTGTGATGCTGAAGTTTTCTAGGCCCAGATCAGCACAAATATATAGACATCCATTTACTGCCTGACTTTGAAGTCACAGTAATACCTTTGTCTTTTCAAAGAGGTCCTTAAAGCATCTATCATACTGGTCACCTGTGCCATTGAACAGTGTGATTGATACTATTGCCAAATTATTTCCTGCTTTGTTTTGTAATTGTTCAACATTTTCCTTTCCCTAAATAGTTACCCTGTGACTGCCAGTTAGAAGAGCATCAGCACTAAAGCTTTCTTGTTCTGCTGTTGAAATACACTTAAATACACAGCGTTCTACAGCAGTGTGAAAAATAGGGTGATTTTCAGAAGAGCTAAGAGTTAGTTTCAGTTCTTTCCTGTAAAGAGGCATTAAGCTCTCCGTGATTTCAGTGGTGGTGCAGCCATGGGCACGTGGAGGATCCTGGTGAGGCAGGGGGGCGTTTGTGTGAAGCTCCACTCTCTTTTCTTTAGATGTGATGTAGACAAAATAGAAATCAGCTGCAGGGAAAAACATCCAAGAGATGTAAAAAGAGGGAAATTCAGTCACTCAGTTTGTTGAGTTCAACAATAATAGGGGAAAGAAAAACAAAAGGAAAGGAAAGGAAAGGAAAGGAAAGGAAAGGAAAGGAAAGGAAAGGAAAGGAAAGGAAAGGAAAGGAAAGGAAAGGAGAAAAGGCTTCATTTACAATGCACACATTTTTTCACGGAGCTATTCCAGGTATTTCATTGTTGCAGAGAAAGAGAGATACTCCAGCCAAGGACTGGAAAATGAAGTCAGAGACATTCAGATTAAAATTAGGGCATGAATTTTTAAGACTGAGGCCAACTAAACTACAAAAGAAAGAGGGGAGTCTCCACCTTTTCCCACCTTCAAGCCTATAGACCTTTCTGGAAAGTGCTGTAGCAAATATAAATCAATAAGCTTAATACAGGTGGATGAAATAGCGTGTCCTGCAGTGTATGGGATGTCAGACTAAATGATATAATTTTTTTCCTGACCTTGAACATCGAGCATTAGTAAGTGTAATCTTAATATATAACTGTATGCCTTTGCCTGTCTTTGGACAGGTTTTTGAGCTTTCCAAGTCTGCAGCCATCAAATGATAGATCTGACTTCTCAGTACAATGCTTTTAAATTCCCACATTGGACATGCAGAAATTCAGAAAATGTAATTTGCCTTAAAACATAATTTTTTTTCAAAAAGTCATTCTAAGTCTGTCTCATGTTCAGTTGCATGTTTACAGACATACAAATTGCTCAGTGACATTTTTCTAACCCAGTCATTGTTTCAGTAGCCTTTGGCAGCCTGACTACTTTGAATCTGAAAATCTGAATAAATTATTTAAAATATCCAGTATTTTTTGGTAACATTTTTCTTGTGTGCAGTGCAATAGTTGGCTGCTGTCCCCAAATACATCCTTTTTCCTCTTGTGGTGTTCAATTTTGGGCATTAATTAATACATGGACTAATAATAATAAAAACCAAAAGTAGCAGTAGTATCAAGTATCTCTTCAGGTACTTGTTAAGGCCATGGACAACCTTTATGTGTTTCCTGTAGAAGAGAAGGAAAAGCAAGAGGCAGAGCACACGTTAGTACAGCAGAAAAAGAAAGAATTTAGAAAAACAGGAGAAAACTTCTTGCAATGAGAAATTAACTTTATATTATTATCAGGACAAATTTATTTATTAATGGATAGTGATTTATTCCCAGCAGAAATTAATCAAATTTGTATAATGACCATAGTCTAAATTCCTCTCAACTGTTACTGAAAAAGTTATAAATATAACCAAAACCTACTTTAGTCACTCCTTTCATCAAAACACTCAGTGAAAAATCTATACACACATTATACATCTCCACAGCTGTTGGATGAGGAGTCGAAATCTGCAGTCATAGCAAAGGTTTTCTTCGGAGTTCAGTGTATTGATGGCAATCAGCAAGAAAGCAACGGTGGATGCACGTGTATCAGCATTTCAGTTGAGATCAGGAATGTTCTGCTGAAGTCAATATCCTGGTGGTCCCTGCTTTGGAGCACAGCCAGTCTGGATGTCAGGTCCTCAACCAGTCTCTCTACCAGTCTGCTGCCACTGAACCACACCGTTTGCTAATATAGATACATCCTCTCTTTAACCATTCATGAAAGCATGTAGTATTAGTCAATAATTTTTAGGAGATGCTACAATGCTGATGCTATCCTCAGATGTTAGCTTTCCTCTTGGTTTTCCTTGATGAGCAGCATTCCCTTTATCATTGAAATATCTCCAAACAACAAAAAAAAAGCTATTAACTCCATACATTGACTATTCCTTTTCTGAATTACTGCATCTGCCAGCTCTTCCTTGACAACTGGTGAATTAGTGCATCTTTTATGTGTTCCTTAAGAACAAAAATGGGATCCTTTTTTTCCTGGTGTCTTCAGTCTTTTGCTGATTAGAAAGATGACTGCAGAGACTACGCTACTCGATTTTCTTTGAAATGTCTCCCCTCCATTTGTTTAATTAAAACACCAAAACCCAGGGGTCTTTGTGGAACACCTCTGAATTCATCTCATAAATAAGATCACAGCTTCAACTGAAGTCTGTCTTGAAACAGCCAGCCAGTCTTTCTGATTACTTGCTCCAGGCTTCAACCAACATTACACATTGTAACCTTATTGAGGTGTTCCTGCTCCGGCAGGGGGATTGGACTGGATGATCTTTTGAGGTCCCTTCCAATCCCTAATATTCTGTGATTCTGTGATTTGGAAACTTCTTGAAATGTTTTGGGTGGTTTTTGTTTCGTTTTGGTTGTTTGTTTGTTGGGTTATTTTCAGAGGCAAATGTGATTTGCACTTCCCTCATCTTCTCAGTTAAAACAAGAGAGGCTCTAATAATTCTCTCTCAGGAGTTCACTATTTTCATATCAAAAGCCTAGTCTTGAATCTCGGTTTGGAGTTTAACTGACGTGCCAACACTATTGCAACTTGCTTTAGATATTTCTGGAGAAAAAAAAAAAAAAGTGATTATTATGAAGGGCTCTAAATGGTATTTCGTTTATTATGTTATTTGCAAGCAAAAACATTTTTTTCCCAGTGTTTTAGTCTGGAAGTCTTTAGGCTGGTCTGCCTGTGATATGTTGTGGATGAGTGATTTAGGGTCCTGCTTGCCACAGAGCAATGTTTAGATCACTTAGAGAAGAGTGCAACTTGATAGAGTTCATTGACAAGGTTCACTCTATTACTGCATGAAGGAAATATGGAGGGAGAATCAGGTGAGAGTTGGTTTAGAGTGATTTATACAGGGACAAGAGATGTGAAAAGGTGAAGGGAGGCCATCCAGTTGAGTGACAAAGTTCAGAATGGATCCCCTTGCTTTCCACACTCCTTTTGAGGGAGAAGTCTAGGTGCAGCTGGATCCAAACTTAGTCCCAGACTTGATTAACGGTTCATGTCTAAGAGACAGAGGGTAAGAGAAAACAGGTAGGGGACTATATGTATTTGCGGCCAAAGGATTAAATGTGCACACCTGATTCTTTCTATCACTTGGCTAGGATTTCAGTTTCATCATTCTGCATCTCGACCTCCTTACCTCCCCCCAGGGGTCTGGTGCCAGCTTGCTCTGAAGTCTGGATCTTAGGTCTTCTGAAGCAAACTCTCAGGCACCAAAGTTCATAGAAGTAAATAATCTAATGGAGTAGTACAGCCACAGTCGGCTCGAGCTCAGTGCCTTTGAAGAGGTACCCAACCAAGCATAGAAGTTCCTGGGTAATTATACCCTTACAGACCATTTACCCGCCACTCGGGCGATGATTCAGTCCAATAGTAATAGTTGAGTCTGGGGTCTTCTTGCTTCTCATTGGATTCTTTCACTGCCTTCAGACGGGCCCAATTTAGCTGTGCATGTTGCTGCTTCATGCTGGCCTTGAAGGTGTTATTTTGATTGAATGGATCCTGTTTCACTCAGTAAGGTGCAAAACAGGTCTTATCTTGCAAGTGATGTTGGTGGTTTATAGTTGCTTTGTTTTGCTCAAGGAGATACAAGTTTGGTGAATATAAGCAGAATTTTACAACATACAGTCTAAGAAAATTTAGTTACAAAGTAACACTAAATGGACAGTATACTAAAAATCACGTGACCTTATCATTCAGGGTGGCTCATTTTATCTAAAACTTACTTATGTAAGCAAAATGATTGATATAAAACCTAAATTGGTATCATCCAGTTGTCTGTGATTAGTAAAAGGTCATTGCCATTCAGCCCTGCTTGTCTGGCAGGGAGAGCTCAAAGTAGGCTCACCTAGACTGTCATATTTATGGAATAAAGTGGTTGGCTCGTAGTCACGATCTTTCCAGTTTGACAAGCTATTTCCTTAATTCTGACAACTATTGCGTGAAACAGGTATAAGGACATAGATGCATGAGATTCATGCAGATATACACAGACATGTTTAGTACTGGCACACCTGGTGGTTACGATGGCACTTGCCACCTTATGGCAGTCTTCAGTTATCATGCTAGAAATAAACAGGTATTGAGAGCATAAAAAAAGAGAGGAGAGGTGGGAAAGGCAAGATAAGAGTGCAACAGGAGAAGAAAAAGTATGGAAGGAAAAGCTAGAAGGAAACTGGAATTCAAGATAAAATTATATATATTGAAAAGAGGGAAAGATTAAAGAGCAAAGGAAGAAAAAGCAGTTTTAGACAGGATCTCTTTACACATTTCATTCCATTAAGCTGCATAAGGATCCATGAATCAGGGCCTTTATTTTTTTAATTTTCCTTTCTTTTATTGCAGTCTTATAAAAACAGAAAATTTTTACTAGCTTCCTGATTTAAAACCGTAAATCTCTCTATTATCTCTGCATGCTAGTTTAATATTGTCAAGCTGTAAAAAGAAAAAAAGAAAAAGAAAGAAAAAAAAGTCAAATTGCTGTTATTTCTTATATGGTATGAAGCTTACTTATAGTATATTTGGTGTGCAGCACTAGCAGAAGGAAATGGCACTGGGACAGTAAAGGTTTAATATTTTATGAGATGTGCATCAAAATCTCCACAGAGAAAGGCAGGTGAAATTACAGGCACATCCTCCTTAACAATATTCTATCACAGGCACTCTTACGGCTTTGTACCGTATGCCCACGGATACTGACCTTAACGTGCGCAGATAAAGCTGGAAATGTGTAGCTGTTAATCCACACATCAGTGGCTTGCCAAATCCTTTATTGTCCTGTGATTTTAGCCCACTAGTTTTCTCTTTTAATTAAGTAACAACTGTGAAAATGTAATAAATTCTGTATGAAACAACTAAGCATTCTTCTGAACTCCAGACTGTATTGATTTCAGTCCAGTAGATCATTGCCATGGGGACAATGTGCCTGAAGGGTAAAAAAAAAAGAATTCTGTCATCTCATTTTTGTCCCCTGTTGTGACACCTTCCTGCTTCTGGGGATGCAGAGCGAGCAGTTTTAGCCCAGCTGTAATCCTGTGGTTTGTTCTGTGGATCAGCAAACTGGGGTATTACAGAAGTGGAGCAGCAGCCTCTTCCCCAGAGGTTGAGGGCATCGCTTCTCTGCAGGCAAAGTGTACGATCCTGCTGGAGTACCCACCATCTGCCCGCCTGGAGCTCCTGGGAACAGCAGCGGTTTATTTCGCTGTTGCAACGTATTATGTAAGCGCACATATTTTGCACAATGTAATTTTGCACAATGCACAGTGTCTCTCTCGGTCATTTGCATTTTCCGGCAGTGCTAATTAAATCAACACAAGGGGTCTCGACTAACGGACCGAGACTGTCCCAGAATGTAACAGCTTCTTCGTGCACCGAGCAGCTGGTTCAGTGCTCCAAAACCAAGTGCTGTCTGTTACGCTAAAGTACCATGCTACACAAAAGGTACCTCTGATTGCCTAAAATTGTTGCTTTGTTGGCTGGGCTTAGTGACATATGGTAATTTGAAAGTGCTGATTGAGTGACATTACAAAGACCTTAGTTTTTTTATTTAAAAATCAAACCTATTTTTGTGGCTTTTTGAGAACAAGCTAATTTGCAACTACCTTGTCTTTGCGGGCTGGGGATCTGCTATTTTCGACTGATAGAGAGGCACGGGTCAATGCAGTCTGTGCCCCTGCCTAGAAGTGAAGAGCGATATTGTCACTGCATAGAAAACGCTGCCAGCAGTAAGTGCATGGAAACCGTTTGCTTGGTCATCTACAAATCTCTCTGTTGTATTTGGTGCTTAGTTATTTGTTTGCTTGTGTTTTATCCTGCTGGCGTCTCTCTGAAACAAGTAAAGATTTTCTTTTTTACATGTGAAAAATAGAGGGACTGTAGAAATTGTAACTAAGCGAGAGTGACTCAGAGACAGCATTAGAGAGGCTGTCTGTCTGTCCTGCTGCAGCAGCCAGAGCACCCAGGCTCTGACGGGCACTTTGGTTCTTCCTTGGCTTTGGCAAAATACTTGGAGGTTCCACTTAAATATGGGAAGAAACTTCAGAACACTGGAACAGGCTGCCCAGGGGGGTTGTGGAGTCTCCTTCTCCGCAGACATTCAAAACCCGCCTGGATGCCTTCCTGTGTAACCTCATCTGGGTATTCCTGCTCCAGCAGGAGGATTGGACTGGATGAGCTTTTTGAGATCCCTTCCAATCCCTGGCATTCTGTGATTCTGTGAGATGGCCCAGAGCGTGGCAAATCTTGCTGGATTTAATTCACGCATAAGTAAGGGAAAATGTCCAAGTTGTTCTAGAGACACCCTGTAGCAAACCCAATGCTTGATCCTGCACAGGGCTACTGGGGCCTCAACAACTTCGTTTTAATTTTTGATATGGAAGTATGACTCAGTCTTTTACCAAAATTTACACTGCTTTGATTGTACTTCTACGTACGTTTTTGAGGCTTGCTTAATGTGATGGATCTGGCCAGAAAATACTTTGAATAGGTTTTATATTAAGGTAACAGATACTATCTGTAATGCTGTTGTGCTACAATGGCAAATAACTTTGTCACGATAAAAGACGTTTCACTGAGAAGTTAGTACTTCTTTCAACCTTATGTCAAAACCAAGCAAATGCCTTGGTTTATTTGTACCTTCACTTTTCTTTCCCATACCAAAATTTATTCTTTATGCCAGTCCTTTAATTATTTGTATGAATTATTAATTATTCTTGTAAGGTTATTAATTGGTTTATAAGGCTGCATAAACAAAGAATGATGAACTTTTAAATGTCTTCAAGAAAGAGAATAGGATTACTTATGCCTTGTTATGTAGTCATTTTAAACAGTAAATGCTTACTTCTTAATAGATTTTTTCTAGTTATATCTAGCCTTTTAAAAAACTACTTTTATACTGAAATTGTGAACTATTTCCAACTTTTTATATACTTTCAATCAGGGAGTTTGTTGTTTGTTTATTTTTTTTTATTTTTCTAACAGTAATTACCTATGAAGCATTTAACCATCCTGGTTGCCTTAGAGAGAATGGACCCCTCAGACAGGGAAAGAAAACCACTTTTTGGTGAAAGGCTCTAATTCCCCAAATGAAAACCTGAATAAACTATAGCCTTAGAAATATGTTGGCTATACTTCTTGAGGGATTAACAGTGCAGTCTTTTTGTAAAGCTCTAAATATTATGTCCACTGCTAGTCAAATTAGTTCTTCATCCATTTATTTTTAAGCCTGATAATGACCTGTTCAATTAGTACTGCAACTTTCACTCCAACACTGTCCTGCAAGGACTATATGATGCATCCACTGGTCCTGTGGCCTCAACATGCTGAGGCACTTGCCCTTTCTTGGCTTAGAAGAAAGAGCCTCACTTGCTCAATCTCCACCATGACTTTCATTTTGGTTTCGCGTGCTGAGGAATTTTCTGCTCGGTTACTGACTGGGCACAACCCTGTTTAACTTGTGTAGTAGCTGGGAGGTGGTATCACTGTGACTTCAAGCTGAAAGGCACATCACACAGAGAGGAAACAGAGGGGACCGTGTCAGTTAAGTGTTCTGAATACTGTGTTGTGTATAAAGCTGGGGGACAGCTTCTCAACCTCAGGCTTATTGGCATATTTTGTGTTGTCTTAATTTCCCATTACTGAGAAATAGCTGTAAAACATGTCCCATTTTAATTTTTCTTAGTGTTCTATTCTTGCTTTGACTTGATAGGAATGCCATGACACTTGATTCAGGAAAATAGTTTTTTGGGTGAAGGCTATGCATTTTAAAACATATTTGCAATTCAGTCTCAGACATCAGCAACAGTTTTGTGACCTCTGCTTTCAAAGTGCAGTTTATCTTTTGCAAGTTGAGTTTGCACTTGATAAGTTTCATGAGTATAAAATCTGCAATATCGTCTTCTGTTATTTATGCAATAACCTATTAGAAAGCCGGGAAGTAATGTATTATGGTAGTGACTTTTCATGGTACATTATGGATGCAGACTGAGATGCTGTAAAAACTTAAAAAACTGGGCTCCCATGATTCAAATAGCAACTTAAATCTTGTTTTGTAACTATTATTAGAACTCATACAATGATAGTCTCTGTGAGCTCACTTCCCTCATAAATTGTGTGTTACTGGGATTTTTTTTTACCCAGATTAATCTCTCTCTTTTTACAAAATGTCAGCACACAATTCACAGCCTATTATTATAATATGGCAATATTATTTCCAGAAGTAAGGAAAATAAGTCTCTATCTCAAGCAATTAAAATTGTGCAGCTATGATTTAAGTAGAATACCTTTCAAATAATTCAAGTCTGGTAAAACTATGCCACTATTCCGATCCAGTCTTTCATATTTTATTCAAACACTTGTCAAACCTCAAACTTTCATCACATTTGTCTTCCACAAAGAAGATAAAACTAAAAGAGCATTAGAGAATAAGAACATTTGTGTCCCTAATAGATGAACAGTCACATTGCTGCATTGATAGAAAAAAGGAGTATTAAACAGAGCAGTAGCAGAATATTTGTCCACAGCAAGACAATTTTGAATACACTCTTGTAAGTTCTACTTTTGTTTCAATTATAAAACTCGTAACAGATTCTTCTTGAAGACCGGCAATCTGTGTATGTAGCTCTCAGCACAGAGCCAGCAGTCTGGAGGGGAGCCCATGGAGGACCATAGAGGCTCCAGATTTGGAGACGAAGGATGGCTTTGGGTACAACTAAGATGGATCTGGTTGGTTGCTGATGAATACTCTCTGAACATGCCCTTCTTGCAGGTGTTCTGGCCATTAAGGTTGCTGCTCTACCAGATGACCCCAAGAGAGGTTGCAGAGTTTCAGTGTTGGGTGACTCAGAGCAGAGAGAATTAAGCTGACGCAAAGAGGCATAATTTGTACCCAGCCAGAATGAATGAGTCCCACATTATCACCATTACTGTGAATCAGAGATTAATGCTGCATTTGAGCTTTTCCAGAGAAGTCAATTTGTAAGTGTGTTTTTTCTAATGAGCATGTCAGTAAGCAGCACACAGAGAGAAACATGACTTTTTTTTGTCTGAGTATATACACGAATAAATATTCTGCTATATTTTGATTAAAACATAAAATTCTGACATCTTTCTGAATTTTTTTCCCCCTTGGTTAACTTTTCTAACATTTGTGGCTAATATGGATTTTCCTAGAATCCAAAACAGCTTCCTGGCAATATATCCAGCCCAAATAGCAATATATATATTTTTTTTTCTTTCTGAAGTTAAAACAAGCCTTATTAGTTCTGTTCAAATGGTTTTAGTATGCTACGGTCAATCTCTGTTACAAGCTTATTCTATGAGTTTTCAGCATTATGTGCCATCAATTTTCAAAGCAGCTTTGTCTTTAGAAGAATACCAGTAAGATGGTCCATCTCCCTTTTTGAACTGTTCTTGTTGAAGTCAGTTGGGACTTTTCCATCATTCCCTTTGGGAGCTGTATCTGGGCGGTAGGTCACGTAACAAACAGTGGCCTTAACAAGTATTAAGCTCAGTTGTGGTGCTCTTTGTCCAAACAAAAGGAGACTTCTATGAGTGGGAGCATCCAAATGCCAGGCAGTATTTGAAGTAAGCGTTCTGTAAATATGTTCAAATCTCAAGAGAAGACGTCTGTCCTTGCAGATGTGGCTGGGCTCTATATGACTGTGTAGGCCAAGTGCCACTTTTGACATTCTCACTTGGTAAGTAAATGTATAATCCCTTACAATTTAGTGTTTGTCAAAAACATCTGTAAAGGTAATTGTTTCCCTTGCAGTAAGTATTTTAGGAACAAATACAATCTGTTAAATATCTGAGTACCCAACATTAATGTTTATTTGTAAGTTGTCAGTCAAATCAATGATTTACAGGAGGCACCTACAAAATAGCTCTTCTTCTTATTTAGGAAATGTTACTTTAGTGAATTTCCAAACT
Organism: Pampusana beccarii; assembly: GCA_013399365.1. Classification (NCBI taxonomy): domain Eukaryota; kingdom Metazoa; phylum Chordata; class Aves; order Columbiformes; family Columbidae; genus Pampusana; species Pampusana beccarii. Next base: position 358,449 of record VWYH01004015.1, on the reverse strand, counting down.
AGAATAAAAAGCAGTTCTTTTCCAGACAGCCTTTGTGTAGATGCAGCAGCAGTGTTTGAACATCATTTTTGCTGTATTTATACACCTTCTAACTAGAACACCAAATAAAACCTGCGTATTCTGAAAGCAAAGTGCCCCCTCTGTTACATGAAGTTCAGCTTGACTTTTTTTTTTTACCAGCCAATTAAATCGTGGTATTTCCCAGAAACTACAACAGCTGTGCTGGACAGTCAATTAACTGAAGAGAACAAAGCAAAGTACCTCTAAATAACAGAGCTACAAAATGGTTTTACCTGTTAAATGACAGTTCTCTGAGGTTGTTCTAGGGGCGGCTGTCTCCAAGTCCATGTTGATGCTGCCAGTGGACTCTAGAATGTGCTGCAACTGGTTTCACTATAGAAGGCTCTTTCTGTAGCCACGAAGGCTGGAGATCTACGAGAGCTGAAGTTCAGTAATCTGAGACAAGGTACCAAACACAGATGTGTTTGCCTCAGCTGAGTCTCCTGCTGATACAGTCTCCCATATCATTACAAACCACATTTTGGCTTCCAGCACAGTGCACACTTGGGTCTTATATTTCAAACAGAGGATTAAGGTTAGCCACAAAACTAAGGAAAATAAATCCAGGGCACGATATGCTTTCACAGTACTCCAAGGATCAGTCTACTGCCAGTGCTGCTGGTCTCATCTTGCTTGTCTCATCTACTGCCCCAGTAGAACGTACTTCAAGGGCAGATGTAAGCCAGGTTGTCCTTAGGCAGTGAGGATTCTTCCATTCCCAACAACAGAGAAAGTGGGAATTTTCTCCACTCTGAAGATCGAAGAGTGTACAAACCTCAGACTGTCTCCTGGTCTGAGGTTGAGGTGAAAGGCATCACCCACAGATATTAGGGAATTATGTGTTTGCACTGAGACAACATCCAAATATGAATGCTCATTGTGGGGAGAGTTATTTGTTGCTTGGCTAGATTTTGTTGGTTTTGTTTGTTTTTTAATACAGTCTACAGTCTATATATACTACTATCCTTATACAATTTATCCTGTAAGCCCTACACTGATGCATTTTACAGCTTTGATATTAAAATGCTAGGGGGAGAAATCGAAGGATATATCTAAGGATGGAAGTGCGTGTGTGAGAAATACAACATATATGTGTATGAGATACATTATAAAAGATGCAATAAGCAAAAAGGTTAGTAATCTAATCCATACACAAAGAGAAAAGGAAAAACTACAAAATACTATGCTATAAAAGAGGAGGTAATTTCACTGTGAATAAATTAAACCTTAAAATGTTTTTCATCATATGTGGCACATACAAGATGAACATTTTTCCAAAGCCTTTACTATTAAAATTTGTTTAGGTCTCCAGTAAAGGACCACAAAATAGAATTTATTGTAGTAGTCTCGAGTATGAAAGAAATTAATTTTCTTCCTGAGGACTCTGCTTTTCTTGCATAATTCCCTCTTGGTTCTCCATCACACTTTCTTATCATGCATTCCACAGAGATGATAGCTCAACCCTGATGGTTTGAGACTTTGCAGATGAGTCTGGTGGCAGACTTGGCTGAAGGTAGTGCTGGAAGGTAGGCAGAAGTTCAAAGAAGACCCACAGAGTTTAATCTAGGGATATAAAATCTGTAATCTTCAGCTGACGACTAGAATGTAATACTTGCTTCTTATAGTTTACTAAAGTTTTGTTGCACTGTTTTCAGACTACTGTAATAGTGATTACATATTTTACATGGAAACCTCAAGGAACTTCTAAGGCTGAATATGCCGAATATACAATGATTAGTGAAATGCCAGCATTCATCTTTATACTCCTCTGAGCACTAGATAGGTTTGTTGAGAATAATTTCCTTTCTATAATAGGCTTAGCTGCAGGCTGTATTTTCATAACGAATCCTTTTAAAATCCGACCGATATTGATATTACTTGGAATTTTCATATTCTATCTTAAAAGTTATTTTTTTTGTTACTCTTGCTAGTTAAAGGAATTGTTAAAGCATATCATCTCATAGTGGTTCAGAAATGTTGAATGCATTACACCTTTATTAATCAAATACTAAGATAAGACATACTTCATTTGTTTAAAAAGTACTGTTTTCACTACTAACACTAGCAATTAACCTGTGTAACAATAATCATCAATTCCTCTTTGATGAATGTTTTCTTAAGGGGTTTTGGAGCTTTTTTGAGTTTATTACAATAAAATATCACTGGACTTGTGGAAAAAAAAAAAAAGAAGTCTGATGCTCTTCTCCTGAGAGGACCATCTGGGGAAAGAAACTTTGAGAAAAGAGAGGATGTGGCAGTTTTAATATTTTTTTTATGTTTAAAAATCTTCTCAATTGCTTTAGGGAGCTCACAGTCAGAAGCGTGTGTTGGCGGGAGTCTCTTGGAGCCCTGGCTGACACGGGCTCTCTTTCGGTAGCACCAGTCCCTCACTGCTGCTCAAGCTTGTGTTGCTGGTTTTTGTGCATACACCAGCCTGGGGCTGTGTGGGTAAGGAGAACAGGACGGGAGGAGTAAATTATGGGTCACCTCTGGCTAGGTCATATATGCTGGAATGAAAAAATCACTGAGATTTTTCTAGGTGAGTGGGCATGGTGTCACCAAACTGATGTGGATGACCGAGGGACGCTGTATATGATAATTTGGGGTATCATGAATTCTTACAGGATCATTTGAAAATATTCAGAAATGAGCAATTAAACCATGTACACAGCTTTTTATTTATGATGGCTATGATTTACTGGATATATTCTGGAGAGAGTAACAAAACAAAACAAAAAAATCTTGGAGTTACTTTCATGGCCAAAATGCTTTTTTTATCTGATCAGTAGAGAAAAGGACTAATAAATCAGACCTTCCTGGTATCTAGTTTAAAGAACTCAGGCTGTCCTTTAGGCTGCTGATTGAAAGGTCAGTTAGATCATCTGTGAATGATGAAAGACGAGTTGGTCTCACCTGCACCACGTTGCATGTCTTCTACTGAAGAGGTGCAGAAGAAACTAGAGGTATTGTCAGATGTCCATGGAAGCATAATGTAGTATTAATATAAAGCTCCAGGTAGCACCTGAGTAAATATTTGGGGTGAGACTCTCCAGTGGAACAGTCCTACTGAAGCTGGCGAAAGCCTGTTCAGCAAAGGCATTTGACTTGGCCAAATATATGTCTTATATTTACAGTCAGAAGTGAGAGCTTGTTGAAAACAAGGAGAGACGCAAACTGATTCAAGTAGCGCAGTGGAAGAGGGGAGGTAGTTTGTACTAAAAGTTTATGAGCTTTTCTGCTTTCAGAAGGTACAGATCCTGAGATATTTCCTTTATTTTCCTCAGACATAGGCCATGTACAAATGCAAATCTAGATGTAAGGGTCTTGCTTGCTTATAGATATTTCTAACCAGGAGTATTTATAGAACCCAGAGAACCTGAAATCCTTTAAATATTAATCACAGCAAATAAAATATATAAGGCTTTTTTTTTAATTGACTGTGATGCAATTGATTGTACTCTTAAAAAACGAATAATTAACTGAACCAGGTTTTGGGAAGTCAATTCACTGAAAGGTTATGATGTAAGATGAGAAAATACTAACAGATGAATATACAAAAATGTTTGTTGAGAAGTTTTAACCATAAAAAATATGTTAAGAGTAAGAAATAAATTATTTAGAGCTAACATTGTGGGAAAAGCAGAAGGATGATCATGTTTACAAGTCCTTCACTGAAAAATAAAATACAAGAGTAGACTCCAGCTGCAGCATCGATGGATTACCAAATGGGAAGCTTTAAACAAGTGTTACAATATTGAGGGTATAAAGAAAATTATAGACCTTTATTCCTGTCATTTTCTCAGAAATGGCAATTATCTTTTTCAGTTTTGAATCTTTTAATGAGCTATAAACTATTCAGTACCCTTTTGTATATGTGTTCTTACTGTATTTCTTTTCTGATTGGACTTTGCTACTAAATTTTAAGAAGGAAAGGAAACCTGACAGAAATGTATTAAAACACTGAAAAAAGATATACTTTCCTCATTAGATTCGTAAGTAAAACATGCAAACAGAGCATTTTTTAGTTCAACCAAGTGTGTCTAATTTTATAATCTCTGGAATCAAATTCAGTCACGGTTATGAGTTTGCCATCATGATTGGTAGCTGTACCTAAACCAGACATACATTATGCAAGAGATCGTTACTGGAAGTATTTAATACACGTCCTATATTTCCCAGCTAGCAAAGCAATGGGATTCATTGGAGTGAAATGAAACTGAAAGAGAGTATAGGCCTCAAGCCAGGAAAAAGAAATATAAAAAAAAAAGCCCTGCGTGGCTGCAAGCCAGTGCATGCTCCATCGCACAGCTGTCGGCCTCCTCCCGCGGCAGTGGCCAAAGAACCATTTTAACGATGGTCTCTGGGTTGGGTTTGTAAAGCTTGTGCTGTGTAATACCCCTGACACACACCAATTCTCCCTCTCACGTGCACGGTGAGCGGGACGTGGCCTCTGTGAGCTCCTGCCCTTCGCGCTCCTCCCCGGGAGCCACGTGCGGCCTTGGTAGGGTTGGTGGTACCAGGTGGCCCCTGAGCATGGTCCCAAGGTCCTGCACTGCGGGCTGGCTGGGAATGATAGGAAACTAGGGGATTAGCTTCATGTCAGGGATTTTTTAACACCTCCGTGGCTTTCACTGTACTACAAAAAGAGAAAATAATGGAAAGCTGTATTTTATAGAAACCAAGTCAGTCATGGGTACTGGACACTTGTCTAACTGGGTTGGATGGAACCACTAGATAGCGGAGTGTTGTTACTGCCTGTAAAAACAATTTCTGATTGTTTCACTTTCTGTAACTTACTGAATTTACTGAAACTTACTGAAAATGTCACTAAGTTTCTTTTTTCCCTCCAAAGTAAATCGAATGTTACTAATTTCTCTCTCTTATTTCAGCCTTTTGGAGGACATAGTCCTATTATTATTACTCATGTTATTCTTGATTTATGTAGTCTGTAAGCCAAGATATAATTCACTGCTGCTGTGTCAAGGCTGGTTTACATACCTCCAAATCACTACAGTTTCTTGGAAAAAGTCTTGTGGCCCCATACTAGCGTACTCAAGATTTTGTTCTGCTTGTACTTTAAAAGGCTCAGGCTGCTCAAAAGCCCAGGTACTATAAATACCTGGAAAGCACATCTGGTGTCAAGTATGCTTTTGACAAGCATCAGGTAAAGTGACAAAGCTTTTTAGGGGAGAAAAGCAGAAGAATGACAATTGGAAGGATGAATTGAAAATATTGCATCTGCCCTTCCAGACTCCTGAACTATTTCATTTTTTACACTTTCCAGAATGTAAAATTCATTGTTATACTGGATTAAAAAAAAAATATAGCTTATGCCCAAAGAACTGAAAAATGTCAGGTCAGAAAACAGAATGACTTTCGAAGAGGAAAATTTGTCAGTTGTACATGTGCTGTCTTTAGTTCATCTGACTGCTCTTTAAAATAGGCTTTGCTAATCTTACAGTGTATACTCATGTATTAAGAAAAAATCATATTTTTCCCTTGTACTTGAAGGCTGACAAGTTTTTTCCTCTGCACCATGTACAGGTTTTATTTCTTTTACAAACTTCTGCTTTTGAATGTCTATCTAACAAATACAAAGCTCTGGGTATCTCCTCATGTAAATATACATTTTTATACTCCAGTCTGGGATATGCAATTTGCCAAAAATATCAGGTGACTCTTTTTCTGAAGTGCTTGGGAGGTTTTAGTGCATTTGTTAGCACATGGTGAAGTAAACGGCTGTGTTTGAAGCAAAAGGCTGTAAATAAAAAATGCTCTTTGAGGGTCAGAAATCTGTGTAGGTTCCTAAACTTACTTATGTCAGAAGTTGAATGATTCAGGTTTATGTCAGTGGGCAGGCTACAGCTGTTGTTCTTGAGCTGGCATTTCCTCAGACTGCCAGAAAGCATCTGCATCACTGGGCATGTTCTGTATATTAGAGCGAGAAGAGCAAGAGCTGCAGGACCTTTACTCTCTGCAGCCGATCAGAAAGGACAGCTGATTCCGATCAGGAGCAGAGCGTCTCTCTGCAGCCCTCTCTAGCCCTCGCCGCCTCCGAAATCGCGTCAGAAATTAGTAGGATTAAGGATGGTCTGGTCTGCAGACTGAGCCCATCACTAGAAACAGGGTTAGTGGTACCCAAGTCATAGACTAAGTGGCTCAGCTGGGATCCTGGAATAACAGCGATCTGGATAGAAGTTCTGAGCCTCTGGGAACTGGGCACACAGGTATTTCTTTGTGTCTGTTATGAGTTGGGGCTTTTTTTTCTTTTTTCCTTTTGATTATGAAAGTCTGCTGGATTTTTGCCTTTAGCTAAAGATGACAGAAAATATTTATAAGCTTTTTATAAACCTGGAACAAAAGGTTTTGAAGCTATTGACAAAGAGCAGCAATAATAAGATTATGTATTTGTAATTGGCAGATAAATAGGAATAGCTGTAAGGAGAACTATATTGTAATTTATAGCCATTTGTGCTCTGCAGTGCCTTTGAAATAATGAGGTAGGAATGTTATTTGTTCCTTTTTACAGGAAAATCTTTATATAGTACAAGTCAATAAGACTTTTGGCAGAGGGTTCAATAGCAATGCCGTTTGAAAAAATGTTTTAAGGTTGAATGTATGAAGCAACAAGTTAGGGATCTATCTGCTTGCAATTTTTCATCTCAGGAACATATGTCAGAACTCAGTGTAGTAATGATTTTCTATATTTTTCTTATGTCATAATTTCAAAGAAGGAAGAAATGCAGTTATTTATAGACCTTTTTTCCATAATTATAAACGTGATCCATACTCCAGGTTAAAAAAAATAGAGAGGAATTATATCAGGAAATGCTGATTAATCATGTCGGATTAGATTTATAGGTATGCCTTTAATAGTGGAACATGATACACCAGTCTGTGACTAAACAGTACTTTAAGTTGTTTTGTCCTAAAATTATATTAAAAGTGGCAAAGACAGGTTTTTCTAACTCATTTTTTTTCCACATTGCAATCTTATGCTCAGATGTTTTATTACTAATGACTCTTATCAGTGGTGGAAATAAAATACATACCTTTGTTTCATATACTGTCTTTTCCAGATCTGAGTGCTGTTAGAAATAGATAACATGAAAGACTATATCATATTGATATGATCATTAAGTACTGCTGCCTTTTATTCTGATCACACTTGGACTGAAAACACCAAATATTACAGAGACATTTTGAACTTAGGTTCCTTGGTTTAATAAGCAGGTGGAAAATTGGTACGAGATCACAGGGAACATAATACCCAATAATGTATTATTTAGTTATACATGTTGGGATGATACACTAGCAAGATGTTGCAGTTTTGTGCAGAAAAAAATTGACACCTCTGTCTGTAATCCTGTATGTATTTCCTGAACTGTACAGATTTAGCCAGTTAGTTGTCATTAGCTGGTTTTAATCTTTACAATTATCAATACTAAATAATATTATATCAACTGCATGCCTTAACCAGAAATCCCCTCATGCTTCTGTCATCCATTGCGAGAGAAAAATGAAGGAAAATGAGCCATTGAAACTGTACAAGTGATTCATTGCTTCCGTCAAGCAATATATTTTTAAATCACGCTTTCATTTGTCTTTTCCTTGACAGGAGGCATTGTTGATAAGGACCTTCGTCACTACCTCAATTTACGGTTCCAGAAAGGTTCAGTAGACCATGAGCTCCAGCAGATCATAAGAGACAATCTCTACCTCCGCACAGTGCCATGTGAGTAGGATGGAGATGAACAAATCTGTTTTCTTACTTGGCAACACGCTGTCTGAATTAATACTGCTGAGGCCATTTGCAAGGTGTGAAGAGGTGCACTATAGATGAAACAGCCTTTCTGTAAATAAATTAGTGGCTTGGTTCATGTCTTCTAAGTTATTGTTGGGGAACTAAACTGTCTGGTGCCGAATTAATTTCTGAACACGCATGATGTTTTCAAAGTTGCTGTTCTCATCAATTGTGGCTCCAGAATAATAATATTTTTCTTCTGCAGTTTTAGAAAACACAAATATGAAGAAAAAAGCATTTTTCTGGGCTGGTTAAGTTGATGTCCAACAGGGGGAGCTTGATCTGCCTCGTATTTCACAGTATTATACTTTACATAATAATACCATGGGGTCTAGAATACAATAGGGCAACAGAAAAAAATGTGTAAACTAGGAAATGTTGTTGTTCAGGTGCAGCAGGCATGGCAATGAAAGTTTGTATTGTCTTACATATGTGGTCTTTTGTGGCTGCCTAAGTCAATGGTATCTGAAACATTCTGAAACTTCAAAAATCGTTTTTGTAGCTATTGACATTATTCACCTATTTCTGCAGTAGACATGAAATTAAGCTGAGTATGTAAGCCATGTCCAGGCGTCAGGGGCACGCCGTTCAGAATGGATCTACTTGGGTGACAGACAATGTGTCATTTAAATTGGACTGAAGTTCCATTATTCTTCCCTCACAAAATGATAGCTTAGTAGGCAAAAAATAGGTCTTCTTTTTTTTTAGCAAAAAAAGGTGCACCTTTGAACTTGCAGGCTCGATACTGGAATTACAGAGGAAGGTGCACTGAGTGACTGTGCTATTTCTGTGGTAGTGAGTGGATGCTCTTTGGAGCCTGTGTTGTTGTGAATCTACTGTATGTTTTTTCTTTCATTACGTTAAATAATGGAACTTTGAAAAGCTCCACCAAAAAGAAGATACTCAAGCATTTCTCTTTTCTTTTGGAAGCTGAAGATAAACATTAAGTCGTAATTTCGGGAGTTCAGTTTGTCCCTGGTTAGAAATGAAGTTGGAGAAAAAGATTAAAAATTATTGCCTGTATGGAGAAAACCAAAATCTTTACATCTGTGTGAGATTTATGATGAATTAGGTTTGTCTGAAGGTGCTGAGAAACATCACAGCTGAAGTGCAAATGCAAGTACAAATATATTTTGAGATTAAATCCCAGTTTTTAGAATGTCTGGGAGGGTTATTAGCATGAGAGTTTACTTATTATAGCCCCAGCACATGCTTATTAATGTCACAGATCCAGATTAAAAAGAAGAAAAACCCAACAATATTGCAACTACTACACATATGTAACAGATTCTGTCTGTTGGTGATAGGGCATGATGGGTAGTTTGGGGGGTTTTTTTGTTGTTTTAATTAAGGCAATAATAAAGTGTTCTCATTTGTCAAGTGAAATACAGTACTCACAGAAGCAAATCTATCATTCAAAAGGTAGCACTATAACCACAAAGACCACAATTTGGAACCTATAAACCTATAAACACTTAGCATTACCATTCATTTCTGCTGTGACTTATATCTGTGTCATTTTATGTGGTTGGATTCTTAGGTTGTTATTGTATTACATATTTGGCATCTTTTGCTAACTAAGAATCAGATTTTCGAAAATAATATAGTGCTGCAGATGACGGCTGCTGAATTGCTAGGTAAGCAGGCATGTTCCTGGATCGACCAGAAGACTCTTTTTCAATACTGGTGGTAGAAAAAAAAAATAGTGCCTGAGTGGCACATTTTCTTAGACATTTTCTTGAAAATCCTATGAAAGTAGCCTTCCTGACATGTGGGTATTTTAAAATAAAGAAATTAGCAAATGCAGGCAGAGTGATCGTGATTAGCTAAAGAGGTTTCCATAATCAGGTAAAAGAAATAGACACCATTGCACAGATTGCAACTGAGATTTCCCCTCAGTCATAATTGAGGTAAATATTTTTTAATGCAATTTTATTCTATCTCCAGCATTCATGGTTAGGAGGGAAAATGTTCTCAACTGTCTTCCTTTTTTTTTCAAGTTACTTAAGAAATTTTTGAATCATGAACTTAAGTTTTCGAGGGTGCTGGTATTCAAAATTTTCTGCTTTGGGCAGTCATTTTTTTTGAAGCTCGGTACGTAGGTTAAGAGTAATGGTTAGCCATCCAAAAAGTGTAATTTACAACTGGTAGGGAGATTTCTTTAGTATGCAAAAGTAATATTTAACTGACTATGCTATTGCCCTCAAGTTTGCTTAATGACTACAGACTAACCATGTACTTATTACAAATTTTGCAAGAGATGCCAACACAGCAAAAGCAGCACTCAATTTGGTCAAATTCCTGTGCAGAAAAATAGAGTGAAAGCCAACTGCAGGGCATGTACCCTTTATTTCCAAAGACAAGGTTATAACATAAGGAAAAAAAAAAAAGTTGAAAAATAGGTGTCAACCTCTTCTCTTTAAAAATGCGCCTACACTCTTTCCTCAGTTATAGAGGTATAATTGCCAGTGAAACCGGGAGGACGTTTACAAGAGAGCCCTTGACCTTGAGTTTTTAGTGTTCTTTGCTTGTTGTGTGGACTGACAGCCCTGGCAGGGCTGTGGGCTTGACCGCTGGTTTCTCAGCCTTGCACATCAGACTAAAACATTTTTTACTTATGTGGGGTGAGTGAGTATTCTCTGTGAAATTAGGAAGCGGAGAACTAAATCCATAGCTGTTGTAAATCAGGATAAGCCAAATGCCCTTAGAACAGGTAAACCAGTATTTATTCGATAAGAATTTGAATTGAACATTATATTTTACCCTATGTGCACCGAAGGATGGGTGGGCCAGAAATGCATGGCATGGATCTGTTCTGCCCTTGGAAACTGTGGCCCTTGTGGATGGGATGAATTCACTGGGTTTGTGATCCTTGCATTTCTTTACTTTTAATAAAACAGTGCCACTTTCTACCAAATTAAAAATGACCGTGTAACCCTAAAAGTCAAATGCTGCCTTCCAGAAGTGGTTGCAATACTTAGTGCCATATGAAATTGATTTTCACTGCGTTGTCAACAGGAATTACACGCATATATCCCAGGGCAGAACATGCGGTTGTATTTGCAGCAGTCGAGATGCAGCCGTTAACTAGCTCTGTCCCCAGAGCCGTGTGACAGAAGTAATGAAGCTGATATATAAACAAGAAAATGAAAAAAAAAAAAAAAACTGTTAATTTGAAGCTGAGTTAGAAAAGCAATAATGCTTTCAACCAGCAAGGTCAAGAAACTGGAACTTTTTGGAAGATATAGTATTGCAAATAATGTAAAGGAAAATACATGCTCTTTAGAAGGAAGACTGGGCAGCGGTTCTATCTAGGCACAGGTCTTGTTTTAATGCAAACAGGAGGACTGAAATTCTGGTGTTGGGAAACCAAAAGTAATACAGATGAGAAATATGCTGAAATATACTGTCTCGTGTATTTTCTTCTCCTTTTTCTGTTGTATGGGTTTTTAGCAAACTTATTCCTGAAGTTATTTAGAAGCACTGACCATCGAGGTTGTCCTGTAACACAGAAAAACAGCCATGGCAAGAAGTGGTAGTTGTTAAATACAGGTGAGCAGTATCTGACACTCCCTGTCCAAGTCCAGGGATCTGGAGAAAGGCCAGGAAGTACGTCTAGGACTGGGAATGCTTCGGGCAAACAACAAATTAGTTGTGTTACACCTTGTGCTTGGTAGTGCTGTCAGCAAACTGCAGTTGCCATGTGGGCAAGCAGCTTTCCAGTCCTCTCTAATGCAAGAAGAGAGAGCTCTAGTTTTGTGTCGTCGCAGGAATAAAACCTTGGGGAGAGTACATGACAGGAAGGTAGTTTTGGCAGTGGCAGTCATGGTCAGACCTGTCTCCTTTGACATGTCCTTCCAAGAAACTGCAAATTCTATTTCATTAAGAGCTGGTGAAACAGTGGAGCTGTGGTTGAAAATAGAGTCTGTATGCTTCCTTCCCAGGCGGGGAATGTGAAATGATGGTGGAAGACGTTCTGGTTAAACAGCACTGGAAAAAGTAAAACAATGAGAAGCCGATTCACAAAAGTGAAAAAATATTTATGAATTTGAAGAGATTCTCATTGATATTCTCCAGGCCATAATCTCACATTGACAGTAGCTCAGGGGAATTGCTGTGTCATGCTGCACTGATTTACACTGGCCACGTGTCAGCAGTGATAATGCGAAGTAATTAAAGAAAAAGAAAAAAAAAAGAGAGGGGGGAAAAAAGAAAGTCATTGAGGTGAGGAAGTTTCCTACCTAGTGCTTGCATTTAGAAAAAAAGTGATGAAAGAATGGAGAGGACTGGGTGCGTGGCTCAGGCTCATTGCTCTGGATAATGCAGTGCTACAATTAACTCAGAAGTCTTGGAGGAAGGTTGGTTTATTTAAGACGTTTGTCAGCAACATAGGAAAAAAAGTTTCAGCTTTTGCCTCAGCCACGTGCTTATATGTGAGCGACAACAGGTGAGAAATGCAGTCATTGTGTGCTGTAGTTCCCCGCGTTCGATATAGTGTTAATTCTTCCTTCTTTTTTCTTAATTTTCCTATTGATGTTATGATTGCTCTGTGTTAGGTGAATGTAGGTAGCACACTGAACTGCAAATATGAAACCTGTGAATACTTAATAACATATTTTGCTACAATTTCTTATTTTTAACCATCTCTGTGATTAGTTAGATTCTTGGGTCATTTTGGGTGACTTTAAATAAGACCCTCGTTTTCAAACAGAGTTTTGTTCCGTTCTAGTATAATCTGGTCTACGTATAAAAATATTTAACCCACATGCTGCATTGTTGTCTGCTAAAGTCTTACATATTACAAAGTATTTCTGGTTTTTGTCTAATCCTCTTCCCAGAAGAGGAAGTGTATGTAGTCTTGGGTTTTTTTGTTGTTTTTGGTTTGGGGTTTGTTTGTTGGCTTTGGTTTTAAATTTCTATTTTCATTTTCTTTTTTCTTTTCTTTCCTGGACTTGCTTCAGGGTGGTGAGGACACAGCCTCAGGGGAATTCGCACTTTCAGACCTGGGGAAATCTCTTGTCTCTGAAACAATCAGGGTCTCTCCCTCTGGCAGAAAGGTGTATTACATTAGGAGACCATAGGCATTCCTAGTCTTCTTCATGGGTACCAACAAGAAGAAGTAAGGCACCTCTGGGTGTGTATATACTGAGTTATGATGGGGCTTTCCTCTCCTTTGCCTCCTCCCTGGGGTTGGAGCTAATATGTATTATCATAAACCAGTAGCTTGTTTTAATTCTAATACCTTTTATATTAATCACTGTAACAAGGAAGTGACAAATTGAATAAATACTGAAGGAAATCCCAATTACATATCCAGTTTTTCATCTGACATTTCTGAATTGTAAGGTGAGGAAAGAGTGGCAGAAGTCAAGTGGGTAAGAGGGGTCAAGTGGGTGAGGGTACATCCTACTTAGAAGCTCTGTGTGTGGAGTTCTGCTGCTCTGAATAAGGATGCAAGATATACTTGACTAATCTATATTTGGACAAAAATGAGGCCTTTCAAATTTAATTTGTAAAATACGTTTTTCCCTTCTAAAAAGTATATATCCAAGACCATTCAAAGGGGCATGTGTGCAACAGACTTGCCAGTGGTTTCATGTATTTTTCTATTGTTTGTGTCAAAAGTATATCTCAAGGGTGGAAATTCAGTGCACAGCTTTGTTCTTAAAAGAAACAAATTAGAAAGTCCAGATATTGTCAGTTAAAAGATCTGCCAGTTTGATGTCATTTGGAACTATTCTTAGGATAAAATAACCTGTGCTTAGCACACTGTGCCACCAAGAAATGTCTGCATCACTGGAAATAACAGTATCTAACTTTAATGACTACTTTATTCTTTCAGACAAGTGTGAGTTATTACTTAGACTTGACTTCTATGGCTCAGAATAGAGCAACGCAGAGCTCCAGGGAAAGGTTCTTGTTGTTGTGTGTCTAACGGAGCACACCTCCAAGGTGTATTTAAAGCAGAACCATTGGCAAGTGTATTCAGCCTTTTTTATATCTCAAACAAAATTAAACCAAATCAGGTAATTACCTGAGATGAGGGCCCCACTGTGCTATGTGAAGCACAGCCACATGTACCAGAAGATGAGGAGGAGGTCATTGCTTCACATAACTGACAGCCTAAATAGAAGAGGCAAAGAACAGCTGATTAATAAGCCTACAGTGCCTGAGTTGACTTGTGAGAGGTGGCGTAGTGGTTAAACTGGTGCTCAAGGTCCTTGCTTTATTTTCCACTGCTACATATAGTGTTCCTAATGACATCCTAGAAATGCAGATGGTACCCTGGCCTGTTTCTCTGAAGACCCTGGCAATATCTGGTTAAACGAGATTGGCTTATGCATCTTTGCATTGACTTTTCCGTGTGATTTTATGGGTTGTCTGTTTCAGAGCAGGGTGCTAAATGCTACGGTTGGCACCACACTTCGTCTCCATCAGAGAAGAGGCAACCAAGCAAAACCCAATTCCAACTTATGTATTTATCACAGTGAATTATGATTTTATCTTAATTGAGTTCTAGGGTAAAGAGATGCCCAAACTTTGTCTGCTAATAGCAAGGCTGATGATAGAAAATACTGCACTGTTTGTTAGATGAGAGAGAACACACACAATTTCTGTCAGCTTTCTCAGAAATTTCACAGCTGTACATATTGAGGACATCAATTTTCAGCTATTCAGTGACTAATACATCTGTTTTAAATACTCACCTTAAAATAACAAGTATTCAAAAAACAATAAATGCTGTTCAAGACGAAGGGGAGATGGGAAGTATCTGATGTGGTGTAACTGTAGTATGAAGTGAGAAGAGGTGTAACAAAATACGGAGCAGTAGTTGTTTACCAGTTATGATGTTACAGCTGGAATGTCCCATAAAAGATTGTGTGAAGACATTAGGGTGATTTGACTGACTGTACAGTTACAACAGCTTGTGCTTCTCTGAGGTCCTTGCACCCAGATCACATCTGTGAGAAAGTGAGACCGCCAGTTCTACCCCCTACTCCCATTCTTTCCACTCCTTCATTCCTTCATTTCTGCTCCCTTAAACACTGTGTCTTTATCTCCCATTTTCAAAACCAAATCATCCAAAATCAATCATTTTTTTTATACTGCAGTGCCAATGTAACAGGTAATCTGATGCACTGCCAACTGGAGAGTTGACATAATACCACTGAAGTCACTAGGAGGTTTTGCAGTGAAAAAAAAAGGCGGGAAAAAGTCCTGAAATTGCAAACCTGGTGTTTTTTTAAAGCAGTCTTCCTAAAAGAGAATATGATGTATCTTCTTTAAGTGAGGTTAACTGGCGTGTGATTTAAAGACTGACATATCTAGCTAGCAGTTTGGGATGCTAATCATATCTGTCTGTAGTTATATATATGTGATATAACATGCATGATGCCAGCTGAGAAGTTGAGTTACAATATTTGTGCTGATTGCCCCCACGAGTTGACCCATTGTGCTTTAAACTTTGAGGTGGCTTTCTAGTGTTGCAAAAGAGTTCTCTCATTCACATGATACCAAAAGGATAAAGGATAGCAGCAGTTTTAAATGAATTTTCATGGTAGCACTAATCTGAGTAGCTTGAGAACTAGCAGGAAACTAGAGGGGCAGTAGCATAAATCTGATAAAGTACCTTGTCTCTGCAGAACAAGCACAGCAAATAATAGAACAGGCCATAACTGACTTATTTTACAAGTAAAAGTCATAGCTCTTGACTCGCCCAAAGCAGCTTGAAGTTTTGGGTAGAGACTGTATCTCCCTATGACAGTTGGCTTTTCCAGCCTGAAGGTCTTAGATGTACTATTGACCTTTTTCCTGAAATAACAAAACTATCTTTGAAATTACGAGAATTACAAAAATGGTTAATTGAAGTTCCAGCATTGTTGAACATACACATTCCTATGTTTTATGAACCATTTTTTATTTACTGTATGATCTTCTTTAGTTGCTTTCTTGATATTAACATAATTTAAAATATATCCTCTAGATGAGTTTAGTCTTCATCTACAGTCAAATGGGTAAAGAATTGTTGGGTGTTTTTCTTGAGAGAACCTGAGGTACTTTACATGAAGGCAGAAGGGCATGCCAGGTTGTACAAGTTTTATGATAAGGCATGGGCAATGCAATTCACCTGAGAACATCAGAACTGCTTAGACTGAAGTTGCCTCAAAAAGCTTTTTCATTTTGGAACTTTTCATGTCTTCGGATGACCTTTGGATTTGTCGTCTTTTTAAAGTATAATGTTAAAGCCTTATTTTTTTTTTAACCTTTTCTGTCTTCTCTCAGTGTGTTGAAGATAAATTGTCAGAGACAGTGGATAATCATGTCTTAACTTGGTGATTTTCGTCAGAAGGACAACTGAACAGTGAACATAGAGCATCAACAGCAGCTATTAGAAATTCAGAACCATATCAACAAAAGGGTTGTGTAAAATAATCGATATTCAGAACTAGATTCCCAAATGAAGCTATTAAATCCATATTTGCATCATTGAGCAAAAAGATCCACTATCAATTTTAGCAGGATGTGCCTCTTTTGGTTTTCTCTTCTGAGACTTTCGTTTGCAATCATGACAAAAGAGAATCAGTGGTAATGAGGATGGGCGTCCTCGTGAATAAATCATCTGGTGCATATTGAGAAAATTTGTTTGAACTGTTAAGCAGCTGGTCAAGTTCAGGTTCACTAAATAACCAGCTTGCTCACATCTATATCTCTGAAGTGCACCTGCAGTTTGGAAGCTTCTTCACACCAGCTGGAGCCCAGGTCCTCGCTGGTTTGTTTGCACACCACGCGCTGTGACACCGCTCCCTTCCTTTCCAAATGTCATGTCTACGTTGCATTAATGAGATTATACAACTGAGATTGCTTTAAAGTTTTTTTTAAGCTTTGAGATTTTCGTTATGCCCACACGTTTTCTGGGTCTTGTGAAAAAAGAATTTCAAACCTTGTGTGTGTGGAAAGCCAGGGTCAAGGGACGAGTACCTCTAGTGGCACTGTGTTTTACAGCCAAAAGTATCCTGGCTGGAATAAATCCTTTTGGGGAAAACAAATAGAGAATGAAGATTAAAGAGGTACTATTTAACAAGAGTGAATAAAACTTTGGTTTCACCAGTATGGGTGAGATTAATTTATAATTTACTGGTGGAAACTGTTATTGGGAAAAACTATTTTCTGCAAGTCCTTTCCTTTTAATTTCCCTTTATCCTGTGGGCACCACTGTTTTTTGGGGGTTTTTTTGTCCCATGACAATTTGCCACAACTTTATATTTCTCCTGTATCTTCAGGTTTTGATTCTACTCAATGCACTTTCCTTTTTCCAATGTATTACTGTTATTAACACATCAGTCTCTTGACTAGCTATCAATCTAATATGGATTATTCGAATCATTCTGTCAAATTTATTTCAATGATTCTGAATAGGGAAATGTTCTTACTGTGGAGATGGCAGAAATATACTTGGGTTTAATAAAAATTATAATAAAGCAGAGGTTCAAGATAGTATTTCAAACAAAAGAAGCAATCTGGATTTCAATGCAGAACAGTGTTAAAATTTTGGCTTTAAATTCATGTCTTTAAATTTTAGAAGGTTGGTATGGACATATATAAAAGGCTCTAGAAAAAAAAAAATATGCTTTCCAGTTAGAAATTAGACTTTTTTTAAATATTAGATTTTACAATAATAAATTACATGTGCAATTATTTTATCAACTTTTTTGTGTGTATTTTGGTGGAAAATAATCAGTGATACACATGATATATCAGTAAGATATTTTTGCATTTTTCAATAAAATAGTGGATCGCTTTATATGTAGTAAAGAATAAAATTCAGTCCAGACTGCTGACTGGTGCAGTCTCTACCTGTGTTCTAGTGGCCTTTAGCTAATGACAAAATGTACACCATATTCATTACAAGTCATCTGCATTTTCTCTGTATTTTCTGATTCCTATTTTTGGTTTTGATTGACTGATAAGCTTTCCTTTTTAACTCATATTGATACTGATCTGAGTTCTTCAACTCATATTGGTACTGACTTGACTGGACGCTTGACCTGTCTTTTGCCATTTGTTAGAGAAACACAGAACCTTGGTTTTTTTTAAGGTTTAAATTCAAAACACCCTCTTTTTGAAAAAATATAATAGAATTTTGTTTTTTGTTTGTTTGCTTGTTGTTTTCTGCAGAAGACATTGTGGAGCCTTGCCTGCAAAGTTTGATCACAGGTGTGTCAGGAATCAGGCAGTAGGGCTCTGTCCTGCTATGATCCATTCGTTTCACAGGATATTTAAGTTAATTGGCAAATGCATATGGCACTGTGCTCCTTCTCTAAGAACTTTTAGAATCCAGAGAATAGCCTACCACTTAATGACCTTAGTTCACTGGAAAATGTAAACTATGATGGCATTCAAAATAGTTATTTGG
>VWYH01004015.1:252073-340099 GCA_013399365.1 Pampusana beccarii | reverse complement strand
TATTTGGAAAAAAAAAAAACCACCCAACACACACAATCACACACACACAAAACCACAAGACTTTTTCCTTTAGATAATTTTCTGCGTTGTCTTCCCCTAAAATACATCAAATATTGAGTGATTCTGAGCCTGTGCAGGTTCTGTTTGCTTGTGGAAGGTTGTCAGCACTGCCTGTGTCTCCTGACAGGGTTTGCGCTGATGGTGCAGCAGCTCTTCACCATTTTGGATACCATATGCAGTGAAGAGCTGGGCTGCTGCCTTTCCATTCTATCCCTGCAAATCCTCTGTAAATCTACATCTGTAAAATGTAATAAAAATGCTTTCCTTCTTTTGTCCTGCCAGAGGGAGCGATTGGGACAAAAAGAGGGTATCAGGAACGCGTCCCTGTACAGTGCTTATACCGTTGACATTTTTTGCTAATAGTTGCAATATACAGAAGTCAGCACAATTTGGTGTAAAGCCCCTCAGTCTGCCATCGTTGAGCAGCTTCTCCTGGTTGCCCCATGCTTTGCTCAATTGCAGCTGATGAGGCCCAGCTGGCTGCATACTTTGTTTCTGTTTTTCATGTCTAAATACAAACAATTTATACTCAAAAGGTGGCAAAATCGTTTGACGTGTATGAGTGCAGATGCCCTAAAGCATTATGGGCAGACTGAGGCTCCTCCAGTTATTTTACAGCTTTTGGCAAAGAATTAATCTCGCACTAATTGGAATGTACTTGGTTATGCCAGGTCTGTGGAATGTACATTTTATCATTCCTCATTAAGCCCGTGTATCTATATATTGTCAATCCCGGTACCTAATCATTCTTTTTTTCTTGTTGTGAATGCCTTTGTATGATTTAAGAAGTGTGAAGCAGAAGATTATATTTTGTATGTTAATTTCATCTCATAGCGTTACCTAATCAGAATAACTTAGAATAATATGGCTTGCGATTACATTTTTCAGATGAAAATTTAAAAAATAAAAAATATTGTTGAACTTGAGGCAAAAAATACAATCTTTGATTAAAGAAGAAGATGCAAATACACTACTGAAATTTAGGAGGTGCTGGAGTGTCCTGTTTTTAGCTGGGATAGAGTTAATTTTCTTCCTAGTAGCTGGTATTTTGCTGCCTTAACCATATACATGTTGTATGAAAGAGGGAGAAAAGGTGAGCGCTCCCCTTCATAAGGGTGGAAGGGGCCCCAGTGGCCTGTCCAACACACATGCAGTTAAGGCACTGCCACCTACTTCATGGTGTCTAACCATGGGTTTTGCCCCATGTTGGATGCCACAAGGACTGTTGTGGTTTAACCTGACAGGCAGTTGAGCGCCACACGCAGCTGTTCGCTCACATTGCACCTCCCGCAGTGGGACGGAAGAGAGAATCAGAAAAAAAGGTAAAGCTCACAGGCTATCATAAAGACAGTTTAACAGGACAGAAAGGGAAAATAATAATAATAGTAAAAAAATAATATATAAAACAAGTGATGTGTGATGCAATTGCTCACCCCATCAACTGATACCCAGCCAATTCCCAAGTAGCGATCCCCTGGCTAACTTTTCCCTAGTTTATATACTGAGCAAGACATGTTATGGTATGGAATATCCTTTTGGCCAGTTGGGGTCAGCTGTCCTGGCTGTGTTCCCTCCCAGCTTCTCGTGCATCTCCAGCCTCCTGGCTGAAAAGTCCTTTACTTGGTATAAACATTGCTTAGAAGCAAAGTATCGGTTTATTATCAACATTCTTCTCATGCTAAATCCAAATAGCACTTTACCAGCTACTAGGAGGAAAATTAACTGTATCCCAGCCAAACCAGGACATAGAGTAAATTAAAAATAGGTTAAGAGCATTCGAATTCTTCGATGGTGTCTGAGTTAGCACACCAAATTCGCTTAGTGGCCAATACTGCTGTGAAGAAGCTAGCATTGTTGCAGCTAAAACACTATTTGTGTACTATATGTAGCTTACGTTCCCAGGTTTCCATGTGTGTGAAGAAAATGAAATAGGAGGTAGTTACTTGTATGTCAAAAACTGTGATACATGACTAAAGCCATCATTCTTATTCGTACTCCAGTTACTTTGTATTTCCATAGCAGTATAAAGGACTGCAGGGTTAGAACCACAAAGGAACATAAGTAGATTCCTAGGATTTTGGTTATTACGTAGATCTGTGGTTATTAAAATCCATGTTCTTTTGCCGTCTAACTTTACAAAGAGATAAAATTCTTAGTTGCTTAAGTTTTCATCATTACAAGCACTTAAGCAGCTGTAACATTGGTCTGGGCAGGCACGTGAATGTCCTAGCTCAGGTCAGGATTGAGTCTATTAAGGCAAACGTTCGGGTCTGCCAAGGAGTGTGTTTTCTAGATGTTCATCAGGCACCATACAAAACATGGTAGAAGTCATTGCTTTTGTTTGAAAACGCTGCTGGTGGAGAGAAGAGAGAAACACCCCATGTTTTTGACTCCGTGTTACTAAACCCTGGCTGACCCCGCTCAGCAGGCGAGTGGTTTGGTGTTTGACTCCGGGTCTCCAGCAACTGGGCAGGACGAGGAAGCTTATGACTTGAGGCTGTAGGTTTTACACAAGCTGGAGAAAGCGGCTTACATCAAACCTAATGCTTAGGTGATGAAACTTTGTGAAGTCTAGTCCGTACAATAAGTGTACCTCGAGGTTTATGTCCTCTAGGTAACCTAGTCCAGCGACCTTCTCAGGAACAGAATAAATTCAGGCTGGTGTTATATTTCCGTCTTTTGCTTCTTTCCTTCTAAGTCCTGTGAGGAGATGGTGAAATGTACAGCTGAGTAGTGAGCCATTCTACTATTCAGGGTTTCATTCAGGAAACAGATGAAATAATGTATTAATAGAGTTCCCCATCGATTACCAAAGGCTACGGGGCAGGATTTGTTGTGTATATTTAGCTCTGTGCATCACATAGAATGAGGTTAGCTATAATATATACTATTTAATCTTTATCTTTGTGTACTTCAGAAATAATGACAATTTCCTACAGTGCTTCAAAACTTACCATGAGGTAATCAGTCACTTTTCTCTACAGTGCAAATGCATCTGTACTTGTATTCAAGATTTGGGCACCAACTCACCACTATTTAAACACACAGTTAAAATTGTACTGACTCAGAAACATGGCAATTAGAGCCAGAAACAATTTAGTAATCTGGATTTTAAAGCGCTTACATAATAGTTTTCATTCTGTTTTTTTACTTTATAATGCCATGTCCTGGAAGAGAGCGACGAATTTTGGAGAAAATCCTTCCTTTCATCATCTTCACAAAAAGAGAGCATTTAATTACTCCTGTTCTTTCCTGTCATTATCCTCAATTTGCATCTCCCATCTCTTGATGTGTTTGGTGGGCTTTTGTAGGGTTTTTTACTTTTCAGACTCTTCTGAGTAAGATGAAAGGTTATTTCTGGTCTGGATCAGAGCTGCTCATTCTGAACTGGAAAAAAAGAAGTGGAAGAAAAGCCCGGCTGTCTGAGGGATTCGGTGGTGACCATGCTTTGTGCTTCTACTAGCCTTCATTTTTTCCAGAATATGTATGAAGTCCAGTGTTTCTAAGAGCTTTTATTTTTGCCTACTAAGTTGAGGAAAATATCCAGGCTCTATGTTTATAAGAATTTACTTCCATTAAGTAGTTCCTATTTTATTGAAATTCTTTTAAAAGTTCTGAAAAAAGCAGTAGATTGTAAAAGAAAAGAGGAGGCTTCTGCAAGATGCAATTATATTGTCTCTCTTTTATTAAATGTGGAAGTCTTGGGCAACAATAATAAACATAAGAAAATGTTAGTTCTTGTATAATCCTCTATTAGCATCATAAAAGAGAATTCTGAATAAAGATTAAAGGCTTTTTTTTGTTTTTGTGGGGTTTTTTGTTTTTAAAGAGGTTACAGATTTAAGTTATCTATTCTACAAAGGAAGGAACCTTAAAAGCAGATGAGCATAAAGGAAAATTGGAAAGATAATGTAGAAAGTTTTGTTATGAAAACAAGTCTCTTTGCATCTTCCACCTGCTAGTTTTTGTTCATCAGGCGGTGGAGGGGCCTGAAGTGGACACATCATGGGGGAGGCTGAAGTGCAGCTTTGTCCTTTAGCTCAGCACAGACCTTGGAAGTGACGTTATCATTTTTCAATAAGGATTTCACGCAGTGAGCAGCGTGCGCATATACCAATGTTTTCATAGCACTGTGGCAATGATATATCTTCTTTTGGTAGCATCAGATTAAGAGAATCTAATAATGACTTCAAAACTTAAACATTCTAAGTGAAATTCTAGAAATAAAGTTGGAATGTTTTGTTCTGAAGGAACAACCCTTAAAGAATTGCCTTTCAAGGTCATGGATAAAGCTCATCAAAAAGACGTTGAACATTCACGTACCACGTATATCGCTTTTATTTTTAAAAAGCAAAACTCCCCTCATAAATTCCTTACAGCTCATTAGTCACTGTAACCTTCTAGTGGTATTTTTCACTGAGTTTGAAAACATGGAGGGGTTGCTGAGGGCGTGTAAATGGATTATGGCCGGAGGCCAGACTGTGCTCTCCTAGAAAGGCAGAAATCTTCCTGGCTTGGGAGAGAACTTCCCGAGGCTGCCCGTTTACTGTCATCTTTAAGGACATGTTATAGTACGGACTGCAATTTCAAATACAGTATCTGGTCTTTTACTCTGCTTTGGAAATGTCTGTGCTCATAAACAGTTACCAAAGACTAGACAAAAACTGAATTTTAAGAGGAAAATTGTGGGTTTGGAGAAACAGTAAGTTCTAAACAGAAGATGCACCTCTTATCCTCCCATCAAGTCACCACCCAGATGTACACGACACAGGATTAGACCATGTGGCACTTGCCTGTGCGGCCTTTTGGGTGGTGGAAGAAACACATGGATAACTTCTGAAGATAAATTTTCAGAATTGTGTGATACAACGAAAATTTTCTACAGTATCATGATTTTTTTTAATAATCTGAAAACAGACCACTGTTTTAGACTGAAGATCACCTTAAAACCAGGGTATGCTGTATATTCACTTAAAGAAAAAAGGCAGAACACTTTTGGTTTCGTTTCACGAAGCCTCTTCTGAAGTGATTCCTACTTGTTTCCTCAGTTCTGCTGTGACTGATCTAAAAAGGAGGTAGGACACTACCACCTTAGGCTGGCTTAGCCATTGAAATAAAAAAGTTTTGCTTGAGGTTTGATTTTAACTTACCAGGTAAGAACATAAGCAAAGTTACATAGGAAACGTACAGAGGCACAGTCATAACTTGGAGCACAGTTTTTACTGCTCAAGTGAAATATCATCATGAACTTTCATTGAATTGAAGTGAGAATTAATTTAGTTCTCTATGTCCCTGTTGTTGAATTACTACAGGCCTTAACTTTCTGCATCGTGTAAAATGACACACCACTTCCCCAGACAATACAGTGGTGTTTATTGCAGCTTAATTTTCTTTCATTATGTGGTTCCATGTACCACCTGTAAAGATGTGATCTGTGCAACACTAACAATCCTTCAAAGTTGAAACTTAAACAGATCGATGTTGTCAGGTCCATTAAACACAAAGCACAATGCACTTCACGCTGCTGGACAGAAGGATTAATAAACGTTTAAGAGTTATATAGAAATAAGAAAACTATGAGTGATTATGGAANCACAAAGCACAATGCACTTCACGCCGCTGGACAGAAGGATTAATAAATGTTTAAGAGTAGTAGATTCTCAACCTTATTATTCCTGAAATCATTCCCAGGAGGCTCTGCAGTGCTCCAGTGCTTCCTTCTTCTGCAGTTCTGTTCTGGTGCAGGATCATGGCACAAGGTTGAAAATGTCTTTTTCTCCTGTTAGGTACTCCATTGTAGTATTTAAATACAGGCTTATAGAAGCTGCTTCTAATTTAGTGCCATAACAACAGAGGGGGAGGATGAGAGAGGAGAATTTGCTAGAAAGAGAGGAACATTTCAAATGCCCTGGCCTGTGTTTTGGTTCATCCCATGTACGTACATCCCTGTGCAGAGCTGCTCTGTTCCCCGCGAGTTGTGCGCTGTCCCCGTTCAGGCAGAATTGTGCAGAACTGCAGCGTGTGGCAGAGAAATGTGCATCCATACAGTACTCCATATGGTGCTGTAGTCTCCCTTCATACCCCAGTTTTACTTTCATACCCCAAAGAGAGACCACAGAAAACATGGGAACACTTAAAGAGCAATTTCCTTGGCAAATATGGGGTGGCCAGTGCCAACAATACAGTCCTACCCCTTTCAAGGTGATGGCTGTATCTGTGCTAGAAAAACCACATAGAGATTAATAAGAAAATAGTGACCCTGCGGTGGGAAGGGATTTCTTTCCCTTCATCTCCACTTATAAAAACATATGACATTTTAAAATGTTCTATTAGTCTTGTGTCCTCTGCTTCGTGAATCTCTCACAGAAGTGTACTTCCAGGATTATTTTCCAGTGACACGTGCTGCCAAGTTTGAGATGAGAAAACTGATTCTGAATGATATAGCCCAATTTTCACTTCTGCAAGCTGAAGAGTATCACATCATCTTGGCAAATATTATTCTGAAGCTATTATATCAAAGCATCCAGTAGTAGTTTTGAAATATGTCCCTTAGAACACATGTACATTTTGGTTTGGTTTGGCCTTTTTACTTTTTCTACGTAGGATTATTTAAAAGATTGCGAGTCAGAGTCTCAGTTATGTTCTCATTGTCCTTGGTCAGATTCATGATTCCGGCCAGCTGCTTTGTTAAATCTGGGCCATCTACTACTCATCTTTCTGTGTCACTAAAAAGCTTGAGCAGAGAAAACAGCCACAGTCCTATAGCCTGGGAATGACTAATGGTAAAGAGACTTCAACCTCACCTTCCCGTCACCCTCCAGCTCCACAAATGAGTTCTGCAATAGCATAGGGAAGTGATGAGTATAGATAATCAGAGTCTAACTACATGGGGTCACTCGGCAAGGCAGAAATACGTGAGCATAACTTGTGTGTTCATTCTCTGCACGTAGCACGAGCACCAGTATCACTCTGCTAAGAATTTGGGCTTGTTTCCCGTCAACAGAGGCAAGGTTTTGGTTCTCTGTGTTTCATTCTGTCCATGAATACAGAAGTGCTGCAGTAATGCTGTTGATTAGATATAATGCTGCTAGTGTGTAGTGTTCATACAGAACACTTGAATGTTTGGTTAGGATTTTGCAATATATTTCAGATGAGCAATGCCATAAAAGTAAAAATAATTATTAGTAGAGGTGTTTGGTGATTTGAGAAAAACAGCCTATTTAACATAAATGCAAAGAAAAGGAGTTGGCAACTAAATAAACCACTTCATAACTTCTTAATTTTATTTTCAGTTTCATATTTTTTTCCTTTATTGTATTATTCAAAGGAAAATTCAGTGCATGACAACTGAAGCATAATGCATCACAATTCTATTTCTTTCTAAAAAGGCTGAAGGTGTTTGAATCTATGTAAATGCTATATTCATTATATGTTGTCTACTCATACTGCTTGCAATTATCGTATTCATACATGTAGAGAGAACGGAATGCCTACACTGACTGCACATGTGAAGGGATTTGTACATCCTTGGTGAGCCACACACCATCCTGTGAGATCAGGGTCTCCAGTGTAGTGCTCACAAGGACTTGGGTGGAACAGAGGACTTGGAGCGTGTACCTTACTGATTTAATAGCTGAATTAGGTCTGCAGCCAGAAGTCTTCTCATCCTGTTTTGGAACTTCTTCTGTACCATGAGTTTTAAGTAAGTACGCTTTAGAGTATCCATTATTCTGAGTGTACACCAGCAAACGATTCTCAGCTGATGTCAGTCAGTATAACTTCATAACTGTTGGGGTATTTTAGATATTAACACTCTCTAAGGCTATAACCTTGTTATGATGGCCAGCAAACATGAAGGTCCATTTTCAAATGATTACTGAATACTAACAGCTCTCTTCTTACTGATATAGGTTGGCACAAATAGCTCTGATCATTGCTGAGCTGAATATGCCCCTGTAATATCAAAACAATTAAATTGGTAGTTTTTTAGCATTTTTCCATAGAGACTTTTAAATTGCTTTGTTCTCTAGAATTGCAAAATAAATTACATAAAAGTTTAATCATAGAGCTGTAAGAGATTGCAAATGTGAAAAGCAAGAATTTTATTGTTTTCTTTAAATAGTATGTTGTTATTGTCAGTTCCATAGTTTTATAAACAAAACAAACCAAACTCACCCTCAAGTTCAAATTAGGAAACCATATTTGCTTATTTTTCTGTATTTGACAGAATTCGTTTTTGCAGGCTAGTTTTGCAGCACAGTGAAGTGCCAATTGTCATAATTGCTGCCTGGGAAGGGATACTTTACTGAAGTATTTCTGTCACTTCCCCACATTTTTTTCTTTAATCTTACCTCTGAAAATAAATGTCATGTTGTAGCTTAAACACTGTTATAAACAATAGCATGCTTGAATGCAGCTGTAATTGAGGATCTGCCTACTCTTCCTTTTATGAAATTGGTGCAGGCTTCAGTGCTACACCCAGGTGCACCAATCTCAATCAAAGGCAGGGTGAAAAGCTGCAATTCTGCGTGATCTCATCTGCATAAATGTGATTTTGATTGGGACTGGTTTAGCCCACATGTGCCTCTGTGAGTAGAGGCAGAATGGTATGACCACGAGAGTGACGAGACTTACAGGGTGACCTTAACAGTTTGTGACTTCAAAGCATACCCTGTATAGAATAGAATAGAATAGAATAGAATAGAATAGAATAGAATAGAATAGAATAGAATAGGATAGGATAGGATAGGATAGGATAGGATAGGATAGAATAGAATAGAATAGACCTCAAAACAGAAAGAACAGAGAAAGTGACAGACATCCCCAGCCTGGACCAATTCAGGAATTCAGGGCAGGGACTGTAGCAAAATTAGAAGCCTTTTTGCGAGAAGGCAGCTGCCCAAACAGTGCCTGACATGTGCAAGTGTGCTGAACATGAGAAACAGAAGGCCAGGCTGGACATGGTCTGAGGGGTCGCAGCCCCGTCGTAGGCCTCAGCCAGAGGCAGTGCGGCCCTTCCCAGCTGCTGGGTGAGCTATGGTGCCATGTTAATGTTGCTCTCCAGGTTCCTGCCCACACTGCAGACGAGTTAAGCTTGTGTACACTTGCACTCATTTATATTGATTTTCTGCATGAGAATTAAGAATCAGAGGAGGGAAGGATGAGGCTGGGGGGGGCTTGTGATCATGGGTTCAGAGACGGCAGGTGGGAGGGTGGAGGAGGTGGGCATGAGGTTCTGCAAGGCAAGTGAAAAGAAGAGGGTGTAATTGTCACTAGACTGATTGAAGTGGCAAACCTGTGGGGAAAATAGTGTGTGACAGGATCATGAAAAATTGAATTATAATAGAAATCCAAAAAGAGATGAATTGAAACAACTGCTAAACTATGACATTTTCTAATTTTTTTATTACAGTGGTTTGCAAGTGTAAGAATGTTCTTCTGTCATAACTTACAGAGTAGAGATAGTCATAAAACAATTCCTTTTTTTTTCTTTCTTGGAGGAAACAACAAGATTTTTGTGAAGAAAAAAATAATGAAGAAATTTAGATTTTTAACTTGCTTTGTTCCTGCTTATAGTGCTGGCAGCACTAAACAATACTCTGGAAAAAAAAAAAAAAAAGCTTGTTTTAATGTAAAGTAACAACAGCTCTCACCATGTGTGAACACTGAAAAAATTTCTTGGTGGAAAGGACAATATCACTTCAGATATTAAAATAAAAATATTAGTTGACCCTATCAGATAGACTTTCTGCACATAGTTTTACACTTTTTTCAAATCTCTTATTAGTTTTATGCAGTGATTCTGACATTGTTGAAGGAAAGAACAATACTAAAAATACTTGTAGGCAGTTGCAGCTGACAGTCTGGAATGACACAGAAAACAAAGGTAAGGAAAATTCTGAAAAAATAGAAGCTTGCTTACAGCATGTCCAGCCCGATGTTCATAAAACTGAGCTTCTGTTGTTTATTTGTAATAGCTGCATAAGGCTTGTGTGAGCTATGAAATAATTTAGAAAATATGAGAAAACTAGTTCATGATCTTTGTGCCAAGCAGGCATTCATATACCAGATGGGGAAGCCAGCAGCATTCTTTAGAAAAATGCAGTGGAGCTATGGGAAAGAACAATAATGAATATTTTCTGCTGTTGGTTAATGTAGGTTATGCTCTTTTAATCTCAAACATTTCTCCAGGGTTTGTGGCGAAATCAGAAGCACCCGAAATGCATTGTGGGTGCTGGGGGGCCTCAGAAATACACTGCGATGATCTGCTGTTTAAGATGAGAAATGTTTTTTTGTCTAAATGGTAGTGTGAACTGAACTCTCAATGCATTTTCTCCACACAGCAGTACTACGCAGTGTGTCTTACTTAGAAATGTCCATGGGCTGTCGTACAGTCAGAAGTGCTCAGACATGCAGTAAAAGAGAAACTTACACATTGCTGCTACAGAGAAAAAGTCTATATTTAGTTTCTTTTATCTTCAGAGATTTAAAGCTTTCTAGATTAGCTGAATATTTACAATAAAATCAGTGCTGAATTGTATTTGTTACTTGGCATTCACCTTTGGTCTTATTGTCTGTGTCTCTTTTTTTCTTGCCTTAGTATATTAGCATTTGAGCGAAGTAAAAGACAGTACATGTGAATAGTTTCTTGGTTAATTACTGAGATTTTTTTCAATAAGTAATTCTTAATCTCACATTCACAAGTGAGAGCCAGGAGCTGTAATGCCTTCCTGTTAATGACATGTCAGAAGACCAGGTAGGAGAATGTTTTTGAAAAGGTATTTTTATGTGTTTTTTTGGTCACAGAATAACCCTGCTGCACCAAGGGTTTGCAAATTAATGGACAGTTAAATGATTTAAACATATTTAATTTAATTTAAACATGTTTGAATAGGTGAACATTATTCTGATGATTTCTGTTATTGGCAAGATGCAAACATCAGTTTACTTGCAAGAAAGATAATTGAAACAGGAGCAGATTGAGACATGCTGATCTCAAATGCCCAAAGTGAAATACAAACTTGACCAGGCTTCACAAGATTTTATGCTGGATCTGGTCATATCTGCTGTAAGAAATTAACATCAACCTGTGCTTAGAAGTGAAAGTTATTTAGGGTGAAAAAGGAGGTCACTAAATTTACTGCGGATTAATTTTATTCATATATAGGCCAAGAGAAATAATAGCCTTTATAGGTTTCTTGTGAAGGCAGATTAATGAAGATTCATAACCTGATTTCATATCACAAAGTGTAATGTGAAGTGAAACGTGCTATCAAGTTAAATATAGTTAGTTAGTATTGTCAAAATCAAACTCTGAAAAATTACTCAAACCAGAAAACAAAATCCTCAGGTAGAGTTCGAATAATGATATATTACTACATGCACTCCTTTTAGGTTTTATTCCCACCCTCCATCTATAATAATTCCTCTTGATGCCTTTTAGTGTAAGGCACATGCGCTGGAATCCTCAAACAGGGTGTTTTTGTTAAACTCTAACTTTGTAAAACTTCATAATATTGTGGGAGCACTGGGGTTTTTATTCTTTTTGGTCTAAGAACACTTTGTTTATTTTCATGGTTATGGTTAATAAATTATTTCATACCTTTCAGGAAAGAGAACATCTGTTGAGAAAAATGCTAAAACATTCTTTATATGAGCACTCTCTTTAACTTAATGGTATCCTTATGTCGTTAAGACTTAGTCTTTGCAGAGTAGGTATGTTAGGCCTGTATGAGTTAATTGATTTTATTATTTCTCATGTAAGGCTAGTGAAAAAAGATAAAAAGAAAAATCAAAGTTGTTAAACTTCCTCTCCAAATATGGGACTTCAAATACAGATCTAGGTCCATGAATAATCTATACCTCAATTTTAGTTTCAGCTAAAAGAAGTTCAGTTAAATGGAAATTCTGTAGTACCTTTGAGTGAGGTAGAAGTCCAGTTCTTATCTGTTACTCAATTCTGAGTTAAAGATTTGCAATTAAGTTTGCTGATCATAAGTTTCTTATAGGCCTTAGTACATTTCTACTGCAGCTGAACATATATCTGATTATTATTCATCAAATTTCTTATTTATATTTTTAAATATGTTACCAGAGGTTGATAAAACTGTTAAAAGTGTTATGTTCATCACCCTGAGAACTGTTTTGTTTCGTTTCTGCTTATTGCCACTTTCATATTCAAGTACACCTTCTCTGGACAAGAAACAGTTCTCTTTCTTTGTGGTAATTCATGTTGAAAAATAATGGTTATTCTGTAGATAAAAACATCTCCAGTTGGGCACAAAAAGCATGATAGCTAACATAGTTATCACAGATATCAAGGCCCTCAATTACATGTTTACAGCACAGACATTTTTATAGGAGTAAATAACATCTAAGAAGAATGTGAAGTATCATTTCAATGGTAGCCCACATTTATGTGAATTAAGTTCAGAACATCCACTATCAGATAATGTCTCATAGCTTTTCAGTCAGTGTTTACTCAGTGTTTTTGTCAATGGGGTCAGAAAAATGTCATTCACTTCCACAAAGAAAGTTTGCCTTTCATTTTTTCCAGTTTATTTTCCCATTTGATAATAAAAGATAAGTAGCACCTGACTCAGTTGAACATGAAGAAAGCAAAACCAGGATGAACGATGCTTTGAAAAATGAGCACAAAAACAAGTATGTGTGTAGATGAGGTTCTTAGGGACATGGTTTAGAGGTAGACTTGGCAGTGCTAGGTTAACCGTTGGACTCAATGATCTTAAAGGTCTTTTCCAATCAAAACAATTCTATGATTCTATGTTCACATACTAAAGTGTATACTTGTATTATTTATGTATTTTATTCAAACATATTCTTTCTGGAAAAGTAAGGAGCTATACTAAGTAAGTTAATTTGAGAAACAGCCAGGGGATTGGAGATTCTGGAAGATGAGAATGTAAAACTCTTCAGAATTTTCTTCCAGACAAAAAAAAAAAAAATAATCAGAGAAAGATTTAATCTTCAACTACCCTAAAAATTTTAGGAGTAAGTGAAGAGTCTACAAAGAACAGAGAAGACATTTGTCACCCAAGACAGTAAGCTCTCTTCTAGAGGCTGGAAAGTAAGGTTGAAAAAAATAAAGATGAATTAGACCTCCAGAGACCTAAACAAAATAGTATTTTTTTTGACCACACAAATATAAGTGAAATAAGGAAAGAAGACGAGGTTTTCATTAGGCGAGAGATGTAAGGATAAGCCATACTGTGAAGTAAAAAAAAAATGTTCAGCAAGGATCATTCAGAACCCAGATTTGAGAAAGAATTACTAATAAGGAAATGTGTAAATTTATGGTTTGAGGAGTTTTGTTCATTTGTTTTTTAAAAAGCAATTTGTTGCATCTGAAGTAGAAGTGAAACCAAGAACGTGACTTGGGATGTAGGGAAACAGATTATCTCCATATAAGAATATCCAAAGCATTTAAATATGAAAATGTAAGTTTGACATGAAGGATGTTTGATACATTTGCAACATCACAAATACTACTACAAATAGCAAACATAGCTCATTTTAGGAGAAAATCACCTTTCAGATAACTGCATATCTATTTGCTGAACTCCATAGAAAGCAAAAAACTAAAATAATTTTGAAGTGGTGACAAAGCAAAGTCATAGAGATGAATGGAAAATGAAATAAAATACAGTAGTTTGTTAGAGGGTTCAAAATGTCAGACTGATATTTCTTTGATGGCGTTATTGTTTTTATCAGCTGAGAAAGTGCACTGTATCTAATCTGTCTGTAATTCATTGTCATGTTTGGTATGGAGAGATGGGAAGGAGTAAAAGTGCCATATAGGAGATGGGTGAAACCTCATCTGATATTCTTTGTAATATTTTGCATGCTCGTATTCAAGAAAGATGTAAATTGGAAGAAGCGCCCAGAAGACACACAAAGCTCCTCAGCAGAGCAAAGTGCCTGTCTTGCTGAAATAACTTTGCTTAATTACTTTAGCAAAGTAAAGGTCGATACATAAAAGGGGTTTTATTCACTCTCTATAGATAGATAGATTCAGGAATGAATACTAAAGTGGGAAGAAAAAAAAAAGATTTTTAAGACAAAAGAGGCTAAAGAAATGGGTAAAAACTGAATATGAATCCATTAAAGCTGGAAATTGACACTTTAGAAAATCTGATGGGTTTTGGTTTTTCAGGAGTAAAAAGAAACTCATTTTAAATTTATGAAAAAGGCGACTTTGTATTTTCCCTGTGAATCTAGACTGAATTTGAATACGGAGGGAACTCCTTTCTACCTATTCATTTCTATACCAGTTTTGATCCAGATCCAGCCGCTCATCTTCAATTATGTGTTTGTATGCCACAGCCCCATCGACAGGACTGGGATTCTTCTTGATATGAGTTTAAGGTTTAGTCCAGATTAGCAAAACATTTCACTATGTGCTTAATTCCCAGTGAAGTCATGGCTTATTGAATTTAATTACTAAAACATACATCTTGGCATAAGAAATACTTAAAGAAAGGAACTATGTCATTATTTTGTTTAAACCTGGATATAGGCCATTCCATTGATATTTTAACCCCGTAAATATAGAACTTTACAAACTCTGAGAGACAGTGGAAGCTTTTCCTCAAATCTAGTTCACAATTTTTTTATTATCATCATTCATACCAGACAACGAAACAGTGCTGATGTTAATCCGTTATATAAAGCTACTATTATCTTATCAGAAGTGTAAGTTGCTCTCCGAGTTGGCTGTTTCATGCTGAGATGATATGTATGCAGAATTATGGTCGGTTATCCTAAATGTAGTCACTACTGTAATTTTGTGTGTGTGCATGCGGTAATACAAGTGAGAAATAGAGGAAGCATTAGACAGATGTATGTACTTGCATATTTTGGCAGCTTCTATTAAAAACAGGTACCTCTTCAGGTTAGGATAATAATGTGATACTTGTTAATGAGAAGTAAAAGGATAAATGTGACCTTTTTTTGGTGAAGCTAGAGGAGAGCTAGAAATAATATTATAATAAACATCTTGCAGGTGAAGCAACTTCTTAAAGTTAAAAAGGGTTATAATAACAGTTAATTTATTTATTTAATTTCACTTTTTAAATCATTTCAGAGCATGGTGACATTTTTAGTTTTCTATCCATTAGATTTTTATTAGTTTGTTTATTTAATCATAGCCTAAAGGATCTCCATGTACAAAGTGCCATGCAAGCAGTTATTTAAAGACAATCATTGATTTTACAGTATCTTAAGTAAAATAAAAGTATAACAAATCTAGTGAATGGAGTGGAGGGCATGTTGTAGAATGAGTGTGTATTCATAAGCACTAACATCTTTTGTTCCCCACATCAACCGTTTCTTATGAAGAAGGGCCTTTACATATGAAGATAAAAATGTATCAATGCAAAATTAAAGGGTAGTTTTTGTAGCACATTTTGGTGCCAAGAAAAAGAAAGAAGTGATATGTGAAACCTTCCCTGATACCAGAGGAGAAATTTGGATTATCTTGTTCCCCTCCCACTCCTTCTAGTGTGTGTGTGTAAATTGATTTAGAACATAACTGTACAAATCAATTGTTAATTAAATAACTCCTTTTTATGAGAAATGAGCTCTACAAAGCAGATAAAACACAGCACTTCTACTATTTAATGTTATCTTGTCAGTCCAGAAGTGCAGATGGTCACCTGCCCAGTGCACCAGATATCCTGGAGGAAAGAGGCATTTTGCAAAACAGAAGTAACTTCGAACACAGATTCTGTTAAAACAAATCATGTATGGTGATAAGAATGTAGCTGCAGTCATCAAATAAATTGCATTAATATGCTCAGACCTCCAAAAGGTTGTTTGCATGAACATTGTCATTGCCAAAAAAAGAAAATACATCAATGTAATGATACAGAAGGAGACAAGTGCCTTGCTAGTTAACAGCATGAAGCTTTTGTTGTGAGTAGAAACCTTTCTAACCAGAACTCAAGAAAAATAAGTAATATTTCATAGGCAATATTGAGTTAGATATTTATTCCTAGAGTTTCAGATGCAAAAGTATCAACACAGAGTTTAAAGTAGTGATTTTCTTTAGGAGTTAGAGGTAGGGTGACTTAGTATGTTAAGGAAGTTTAGGTCGTTGTGCAGCAGTCATCCATGGAGAGTATATAATCCAACATAATTAGTTTTCTTGAGTATAGGGAATGGTCACTAGTAAAACTTGTTCATTTCCATCTCTATCACTGTGTTTCTGGTTATTGAAAATTAAATGTCTTGTTTATTATTTATAAAAAAATCATGTCTATATTGGTTACAGTTTTGACCGTATTTATATAAGCTTTTGCCATCAAACCCACTGATTTTTCATTAGTGCATTTGGGAAGACTTTCTCTTGGCACAAAGCGGTTGCTAAGGTCCTCCCTAAGTGCAAAAAAAAAGCAGACCCATCAAGAAAGGGGCTTGATTGCAGGATCTATTCACAGGAAATTTTACATTCTCTCTTACGAGAGAGCAGCAGCATTGCTTGTGAATTTCAATTTTGGACATTAAACCATTCTGCTAAATTTCTGTATCTTTGAATAGAAAGTTTTTAAAGGGTTGTTGCATCATGGATTTTTACTAAGAAAATCACTCTAGAAAATCAGCAATGCTGCATCTATTTATGCTTTAATCCTCATTTTAACTTTCTTATTGACTGACTTTTTATGTGTTTGCCTGTCTTGAGACTTGAGAATTGCTCAATGATTACAGAGCATTCTCAATAATACAAATAATGTCTTGATTTATGAAAGTCGTTCAAAGGAAAACATTCAAAAATACTTTAAAAGCTACCCAGGGAGCGTTTTAATGGGCTTTAAACTTTGTGTGTCTTTCATATAGATTCAGAAAGCTACTCAATGAGTTAGGCAAGAATTTCTAGGCTAGTTGGCTCCTTTGCCACCCATCAATGGCAGTGGCAGCTGCTATCATTGCAGATCTACTTTTATGCACAGAAAGAGAAGTGTCATTTCTCACTTTCCAAGCTGGAACCTACATACTATTATCTTCTTATTTCCCTTATGCTCTTCTTCCTCTCCCTCACAGACCTTCCCTTATTCATGCAGGAGCCCAAAGTCATCCCTTCATCACTTTGACGAGCATCTGGTCTAAGCCATAACGTAATCATCTTGACACAGGCAAAGCTAAAAGTTTTTGTTGTGTGCTCCCCATGGTGCAGGTTTAAGTAATGAAAAATCTGTTCCAGATCATATAACTAAGATAATCGCAAGTGTTTAGTGAGCAGATTTCCTTACAAGGCTCTCTCTTCTGTATAAGTGCTAATATACGTGGAATTTATTTATCACCAGCTTTGAACTTGGCATGGATACCATGTTCACAGCCTGTTCATCTTAGAGTCATTACCTTTAAATACCAGAAACTACTGGGTCTTTCCTCAAAAACATCATTTTGGGATTCCAAATCTATCAGTAGACACTGCTTCCTACAGTACTAAAATATTTCTTTGGTCACATTGCACTAAGTAGTGATGAGAATACTGCCCTGGTCTCACTTTTAGGCAGCATGGCTGCACCGCTGTACAGTGGTGGTTTGCTTTTGTTTTATTTCTGAGTGTTTTCCAAACAATGCATTTGACCTATTTTGACATCTGTCTTTGAAAACAATGCTCATTTTTCACGAATTATATACATAGGCTAAATAAGTTTCTTAGATACAGATGTCCAGGTATATAAAGTTGGAGGGTATGAATTCCCCCAAGTGTCACTATTCTATTAATTCACCTTTTGCATTCATGGTGCCAATTTTGCTTTTACTTGGTAAATTTTTCCACCTTTCCTTCAGCAGGTACTTTAAGTTCTTTGGCTGTCAAAAAGCCCTTGGCAAAGACAGTTTTTTCAAAACTTAAAATCTTTTATCCACTGAATTATCAAGAAGGCTTAATTCACTTTGAAGTATATATGAAAGAAACTGCATTGCAATTGATTCTTCTTTAGGACTTTTTTCTCTAAGGCGAGTTTGGACAGGCAGAAGAAAGCCTGCAGCACTGGGATCCCAGCAGTGCCTCACTTGTTGTGATTTTTGCATCCAACGTTTTATAGAAAATCTTTTGTACATTTTATAAGTAAATAAGTGATCTTCAACTGGTTCTAAGTGAATTTCAAAGAAGGGTAAAGGAAAATGTTTGGAAAATGTACAGAAGCCATTAAAAAAAAAAATGCTGAACTGCGTTCACTGCTACCAAATGCGGTCAGAGAGCAGGTGGAGCTATTTTGTGGCTGACTCCTCAGCAGGTGAACAACTCCCCACCACTTTCCCATCCCCAAAGGTGTAAAAACCTTGAATATTCTGTCATGAGTAGTGGGTTTCACGTGGAAAGTGAAACTCTTCCTGCAGTAGGAATTAACAGAGTTTTTCTGCTCTGGCATGCATCCATTAAAATTCTATGGATCATATTTATCCCCATCCCTTATTTTACATTTCTACATAGCTCCCAAAATGTGATCAAGTTACAAGGTTATAAAACCTTTCCTTTTAAGCTGGACTTTTCTGAGGTGTGATCTTAGCAGACATCCATTCTGGACCTCAGAAAAGACCAGACATTGCCAAAGTCTATTTGTCACCTATGAGTAAAAAAACAGTTATCATCTTTCTACCATGAGGTAGAAATGAACAGGGAAAAAAGACGAGGTAAGTGAAGTATTTTGTTGTATTATAATGAAAGCCTGAGGTTGCAAATATTTCTATTGCGACCATGAGACGTATTTTCCTTTCCTAGTGAAGAGGTCAAGGATCTATCAAGCTGCTGAATCTTTTCTGTGTTCATACAATACTAATGACAAGACATGGACACTTATCAGTGCCTCTGAAATACCACCATATGTAGCTGATTATAAAGGTAACACTGCCAAAAAATGTAAGAAATATAATCCTAATTTAGTTTGAATGTGTTCTCTGACTTACTACTGCTGTTTTCTTTAAGTCAAATGAAAGGAGAATGCTTGATATAATTTAAATAATCCAAAGTTATGTACAGCTGGTTTTTATTAAGTATTTGCCAGCCTGAATAATGACATGATTTCTTTGGCATGTCATAATAATGCTGTGGTAGAATATATACATTATGATTACATGAGTTAGTAACCAAGGAAACAAAATTGGTGTTGTACCAGTGTCCTCCAGGACATGTATAATTAAAGGCCTGTCAGGTTTTCTGAAAAAGATCTCCACTGTCTTGGGACTTAACAATATCCTTGTAAAATTCTATGTACGGACTGAAATGTAAGAGGTGAGAGAGCAGGTACTGCATCAACTCTACTGCACTTGTCTTTGTGGAGGTGTTTGTCAGCAAACTATGTATAGTTTTTATATTTGTTGATGCCCTTTTTGTTGTCTTCTCAGTTGCTCGCAGGAAGCAAATGCTTCGAAAATAGAGCCTTCATTTCAAATTCAAGCCATTGATTGCACTGAAATCAGTAACTGTTGGAGGTACTGAGCAGCTTCCAGCTGGATAAAATTGTAGGATTAGTTATTTTAGATATTATAATTCTCTATATTGAGACCTTTGTTCATCTCACCTAATCTTAGGTTAAAACCCAGTCCAGTTTCACATTTCCCTAATGTTTAATCTCAATCATATGGGCACCTGGTCACGACATAAGGTCAAAGTACCACATATAAACAAAGGTAGGTTGTATATGCCTTCAAAGAACCCCAGAGAAAGATCATATCTACTTGAGTACCTGCACCTAAATTTGACAGGAAAACCTGTAAAGGCACCTACCTCTTTCTATTCACTACATAGCTCATGAAGGTACCCAGGAAAAACAGGTCACCAAGTGCTGAAAATTTAGCCAAAGTTGAGATGGCTGAGGTGGGCAGATGGGATCAGGTGGGATCAGTTCATGTAGTTCAAAGCAAGTCAGGATCAAAGCAATTTATTAACTGGTTAGCAGCAATTTTCTGGCAATCAGTGGACTGCACAGGATCAACCGATGACCACCCCTATGAGATCCCAGTTGTGGGTCCCCAGGCCCTGTGCCCCACACCGTCATTCCTCTGGGATGCGGGTTCGCCACGGCACCGCTTGGAGAGGCAGTTTGTGATGCTGTGCGGCAGCTGCTGATAATGGCAAACCTGGTTTTGGCTGCTGCTCTCCCTACTCCCAGGTCTCTCCCCTGTGTTATGAATTTCTATGTTTCTTTTATACTTCTTTAAACCTGATGCCTACTTTGTTTCAAAAGTCTCCTTATAACTCCCCATTAGTGTTTAATCCAGTTAATGATCATCTTCCTCTTTAGTGTAGTTTTTGGAAAACACCTGCTTGGATGTTCTTAACAGCCCTGGTTATGCAAGGCTTTTTGCCAAGCGCTGGCCATGCAAACACCCCACAGATGCCCCCTTGTTCTCCTATACTGACTGGGGACAGATGCTGTGTAGGGAATGGGTCAGATCCTAAGTGGTCTGAACACATTTGGGAATCGAGCCTTGATGGACAAGAGAACGTTTGACATTTCAGTATCTGAACTCTAATTTTGAAGAGGGCTGGGGTTGATTTTTATGGTTTCTCAACCTTTTAGATTTTATATACGTGGTTCATATCTTTGATTTTAGATGTGTGTATAATTTACACATTTTTAATGAGAAGTCTTAAAAATTGTATATGTCACAGCGGATGCTGCTATTTCTAAAGGTGTAGTTCTAAAGCTTTGATTTCATAGTTTTATGGACTCTTGCAATCTGATTAAGTTTTTCTTTACTTTTTTTTTTTTGTCCCATACAAGACCTTTATACAGACAGTACAGTTAAAATAATGGTTTATCACTTCTCTCAAATCAAGCAGCTGAAGCTTGACAGCTTCGTAGTATTTCTGATAATTTTAAAAGAGCACATACTGTAACTCAGAATTAGTTTGCTGTAAGCCACAAATATTGATGAAATATGCTCATAATAAAAAATCTTAGAACATAATTTTTCCTTGATTGTCAAACATGGTGATATCCCGTTAATCTATATCACTGAGTACAGTCAGTACTTAAAAAAAAAAAAGGGGGGGTAGTATGCAATATTTCTCTTGGACTAGGGAGTATATTATCTGACATCTCATCCATTTATCAAACGTGCAGGTGCAGAAGAAGACCTCAGAACACAGAAAAAGAAAATACAGTTTTATCTCAATGTGCTTGTTTATTTAGACAACAACAAACTACTCTGCTTACTTTTCCTAATTTTTTCAATGATTAAAAATAGCGTCCTGGTATGAACTGGATTATTTAATTCCTAAACACACAAAAGACTAGGTCTTCAAGTTATAGATCACTTCCTGATGTGTGTGGAGCACCCCTTCCTTTTGCATGAGTGTGAGGCAGGATGCCCGCGGAGTTTGCTATCAGTAAGTTTATATGATTTCTTCAAGAATATGCTGAAGATGTATTGTTGTACAGGCACAGGACAAATATATGTAACATGTGTCTGTATGTTCAGCCTGGAGATGAGAAGTCTCTGGGGACACATTATAGCACCTTCCAGTGCCTAAAGGGGACCTAGAAGAAAGCTGCAGAGGGACTTTTTACAAGGGCATTCAGTGATAGGACAAGGGGAATGGCTTTAAAGTGAAGGAGGATAGATTTACATTAGCTATAAGGAAGAAATTCTTCACCGTGAGGGTGGTGATGCACTGGAACAGGCTGCCCAGAGAAGCTGTGGATGCCCCATCCCTGGAACTGGTCAAGGCCAGGCTGGACAGGGCTTTGAGCAACCTGGTCTAGTGGAAGGTGTCCCTGCTTATGACAGGGGAGTTGGAACTAGATGATTTTGAGGGTACCTTCCAACCCAAACCGTTCAATGATTCTATGATTTGTCCTTTCAAATACAGAAAACAAACACAATGGTCCAATTGCTTCTGTGTTGCCACGTATGAAAATTGTTCATACATTTCACAGCTAAGAAGTTCCATGCTTTTTATCAGCTTGCATTTAAATACAGTGTTTTTTTGTATAAAAGAACCCATTTGTTTTTGAGGGCGTTTCGGCAATTAGGTCTGCTTTGAGCTTTTGACTGTTGGCTAAATGGCCATGCTGTGAGTTACACATCAGAAATCAAAGACTATAGAGCAGAATCAAGGTCACTTCTAGCATGCAGCAGAGACCAACACAAAAATAGGTGATTGTTACTGCCACACACTATACCCTAAAGATGCAGGCACTTCAATATTTTTCTTGCAACACACTCCACAATTGCATGAAAATAATATGGCACAGCACAAAAATTGTATCATAAAATTGTTCTGAAACCTCCTCCAAGCTGTTGTCATGGCAAAGGAATCTATTGAGAATGCTTTTAATTCAACAACGTTTCAGCGGGCCTTAAAAAATGTGAGTTAGAGCCAGCTAAAAAATGTTCATGCATGAATTACAACCTGGTGTCATGTTGTCTGTCTTGTCTCCATGTGTTTTATATTTTGTTGTTCATCATAACCTCAGTACTAGGAGGATGGAAGGGTACAATCTTTCTGCTCGTTACAACTGCCAGAGATAATTGCTTGACAAGTTGCAGTGTAATAACAGTGGGGAAGGAATCACTCCATTGTTACCCCCAGTCCTCTTGTATTGTGTGGAAAATGTCACCACACTGGGAGGCCCATTCTTTAGATCTCTGAACCTGAAAGATGTAAAATTACCCCTATTTGGAAACTTTTATAGCACAACGGAAGCAATCTCAAATTACTTCTGCTCATGATTTCAATTTAGGAGTAATTTCAAAATAATCTCTTTGGAAAAAAACTTAGCAACATTCACTTTTTTTCCGTAATTTTCACCATTTCCAAGAAAAAAAAATAAAAAGATGATTGGTCCTTCATCTGTTCAGTGTGATGGCTGGCATCTATGTGCCAGTGAACACAGTTAGGGAACAGATTTATTATGCGAGCATATCAGAATCAGTAATAACACTAATTAGTTTTCTCTTTTCCCGGAGAGAAACCTAAGTAACCCATCTTTGTGTCTGCAGGAAAAAAAAAAAAATAGTTTAAGATCCAACTGCTGGAAATAGAAATTTGAAATATTCAAATGGAAATAAGATGCTACTTCCTAACAATGTGGGCAGTTTTCCACTGAAAATTTACTCTTAGAACAATTGATCAGAGAAAATGGATCACTCATAGAATCACAGAATCACAGAATGTTGGGGAATGGAAGGGACCTCGAAAGATCATCCGGTCCAATCCCTCTGCTGGAGCAGGAACACCCAGATGAGGTTACACAGGAAGGTGTCCAGGCGGGTTTTGAATGTCTCCAGAGAAGGAGACTCCACAACGCCCCTGGGCAGCCTGTTCCAGTGTTCTGTCACCCTCACTGAGAAGAAGTTTCTTCTCAAATTTAAGTGGAACCTCTTGTGTTCCAGCTTGAACCCATTACCCCTTGTCCTATCATTGTTTGCCACCGAGAAGAGCCTGGCTCCATCCTCGTGACACTCCCCCTTTATATATTTATAAACACTAATAAGGTCACCCCTCAGTCTCCTCTTCTCCAAACTAAAGAGACCCAGCTCCCTCAGCCTTTCCTCATAAGGGAGATGCTCCACTCCCTTAATCATCTTAGTTGCCCTACGCTGGATTCTCTCCAGCAGTTCCCTGTCCTTCTTGAACTGAGGGGCCCAGAACTGGACACAATATTCCAGATGTGGTCTCACCAGGGCAGAGTAGAGGGGAAGGAGGACCTCTCTCGATCTACTAACCACCCCCCTTCTAATACACCCCAGGATGCCATTGGCCTTCTTGGCCGCATGAGCACAGTGCTGGCTCATGGTCATCCTGCTGTCCACCAGGACCCCCAGGTCCCTTTCCCCTACACTGCTTTCTAACAGGTCATTCCCCAACCTATACTGGAACCTGGGGTTGTTCCTGCCCAGATGCAGGACCCTACACTTTCCCTTGTTATATTTCATCAAATTGTTCCCTGCCCAACTCTCCAGCCTGTCCAGGTCTCTCTGGATGGCAGCACAGCCCTCTGGCGTGTCAGCCACTCCTCCCAGTTTAGTGTCATCAGCAAACTTGCTGATAGTACACTCAATTCCCTCATCTAAATCGTTAATGAATATATTGAATAATATTGGCCCCAATACCGATCCTTGAGGCACTCCACTAGTTACCGGCCTCCAACTGGACCCTGCCCCATTGACTACGACTCTCTGGCTTCTTTCCTTCAGCCAGTTCCCAGTCCACCTCACTACCCAATCGTCCAGTCCACACTTCCTCAGCTTAGCCATCAGGATGCTGTGGGAGACCGTGTCAAATGCTTTGCTGAAGTCAAGGTAGACCACATCCACCGCTCTGCCATCATCCATCCACCTCGTTATTTCCTCATAAAAGGCTATGAGGTTGGTCAAGCATGACTTCCCCTTGGTGAAGCCATGTTGACTGCCCCTAATAACCCTCTTATCCTTGATATGCCTTGAGATGGCACCAAGGATAAGGTGTTCCATCAGTTTCCCAGGGATTGAGGTG
Source organism: Pampusana beccarii (assembly GCA_013399365.1). Lineage (NCBI taxonomy): Eukaryota > Metazoa > Chordata > Aves > Columbiformes > Columbidae > Pampusana > Pampusana beccarii. The sequence goes on along the minus strand of VWYH01004015.1, from coordinate 315,567 downwards.
AGGCTGACCGGTCTATAGTTACCCAGGTCCTCCTTCTTACCCTTTTTGAAGACTGGAGTGACATTTGCTTTCCTCCAGTCCTCAGGCACCTCTCCCGTTTCCCAAGACTTGGCAAAGATGATGGAAAGTGGTCCAGCAATGACTTCAGCCAGCTCCCTCAGCACCCTCGGGTGCATCCCATCTGGACCCATGGATTTATGGATGTCCAGATTGCTTAATTGCTCCCTAACCCAGTCGTCATCAACTAAGGCAAACTCCTCCACTGTCCTGCCTTCCTCTGGGGCCTCAGGGGTATGGAGCTCTTCAGGACAGCCTCCGGCAGAGTAGACAGAGACAAAGAAGGCATTCAGTAACTCTGCCTTCTCTGTATCTTCAGTTCAGATCACTCAGATCTTTTCCCTCTTCTTCACCACCTTAGGTGCAAAAGCTTTGTTTCTTTCAAATAAATTGTTTTATCTGAGTGTCCAGAACTTTCACTGCATTATTTTTATTTGGAAAGAACATCACATTGATAGGAGACAGCAATTCATCTTTACTTGCAATCAGTAATTGCAGAATCACAGAATGGTTGGGGTTGGAAATGATCTCTGGAGGTCATCTGCTCCAACCCTCTTGCTCAAGGAGAGCCACCTATGACCAGTTTTCCAAGGCCATGTCCAGATACCTTTTGAATATATCCAAAGGGTGGAGACTTCCCTGGGCAATCTATGTCAGTGCTCAGTCACCCTCACAGTAAAAAGGTGTTTCCTTATGTTCAGAGACAAGTGTGCCTATGTGTATAAAAATCCCAAATCAGAAGAACACGTGTTCCCTTGTACCCCAGCAGCACAGTAGTCAGAGGAAGGATATCAAGGGTGCTGCACTGCATTTCAGTTCTCCATGTCAGAGCAGCCACAAAGTAAAAAAACAATTCTGTCATACCTTAAGTGACTGAGAACGTCTGATTTCTTACACCAGAAGAAAAAATATTATTGACTTATTCCCAGTAAAAACGCAGGCCTTAGCCCATTAGATAGCAAAAATTGAATGTGAGGAATAGTTTCCATGAAATAATTAACTTCTCTTTAGGATGAATCACAAGAAGTTCCTTTCTGTCACCTCGTTTTTAAAAACAGGGATGTCAAGGAAGTGAGGGAAGAAGTGAAAATGAGAACTCAGAGTTTAGTTAATTATAGTGATAGAAATGTCAAAAGTCCTAAACAAATGGCCAGGAAGCCAAGAACAGAATCATACCGGTGTGGAAAGGAAGACACTGTTTTGGGTGGGGACACTATTTACTTTCTCTTAATTTAAGAGAACTTAAGCTCTAAGAATAGCTATACTGAGTCATTTATCATTTTGAGTTGCTGCCCTTAGAGAAACATTGAACAAAATAGTTGAAAACTTTGAGATGTTAAAATGTCTGGTTGTCTGACATGTTGACATTGTTTTTTGTTCCTGCATTTCTGCAAAGTTATAGCCTACTTGAAAACAAAATGTATGGTGAAGTCTTTTGTTTGTAATTTCCCATGTTTCCAGTAGTGAGTCTTGGCATTTAATCACATTTTCAAGTGTTCCTGGTCATTTTTGTCCTCCTCAACTCACAAGTATTACCAAGATGTCTACTAACTAGAAAACTGCATCTTCCTCTTTGTCAAAAATAGCGTGAAGCTGCATTTAAGGGAAATGGGATCACAGAAGCAGTGATGTTATCAGGGGAGAAGATAATCGGGAGCACTGGATGGTGTGCTGTGTAGGGCAAGGCTCTTTCCAAAAATACACAGACTCACTCTTTGGCCTGCCCTCAGTGCCACCCTGAGGGGAGGCTGCAGTGTCTGCATCCTCTCCAGATGTACTCGTACAATTTTAGATGCTTTTTCTCCCTAGAAAGACATGGTACCCTTCAGAGAATACTTTACCTTATTTTCTTTTTTTTATGTGCCTCTGACATTTCTAGAGAGCTTTTAACAGCTTGAATTCTCCTTTCAGCTGTCTCTGAGAAAGCCCTGTTCAGAGGTGCAATTACATGTGTGGCAACTGTCTCTTCTTTTTCTCACTACTTCTTAAATAGCCTGTGTAACAAAACCTGAAAGCAATGCATACAAATAACATTTGTTCCAACATTATTTTTATTAAAATTGTGTTTAAGGCCACTGTTTTCTAGAAATTTCTGGAGTACAGAATTGTAGAATGTAATGCTTTTTATATTTTTCCGTTTTAAATGTCTCCTAAGTTAAAGTGTTTCAGTTGTGAAAGTGCCCCCTTGATTGCCTTGTTCAGAATTAGCTAGAGAGATGTGAGATTAATGGTTCCTCCGTAGTTAAAGTGAATAGCAGTGCCATCTCCACCTTTTTGTATCCAAATAGTAAAAGAAGTTCTGCAGGCTGGTGCATACCATCTCTAAGAAAACACCAGATCCAATACTATCATAATTGCTGTGCATAAAGTGATGCCGGGGGTGAAGGGGGAGAGGGGGGGAAGCAATAAAGAGAAAAATAAAACTTATGATCCTATGGGAACAAAAATCAAGTTTGTACCAACAATACTTTTATTACAGTCCCTGGAATAACTACAAAGCTTTTTTGGAAGAAAAAATAGTGGAAAATCTTAATTCCTAAAGTGAAGCCTTCAAAAATGTCACTTTTATTTGTTTTTAAACTGAATATGTATTTAATAGGCTCCACTAGAAAATGAAATGAACTGTTCCATTAAAAATGTTCTTTTATTAAATGTTTATTTTGGGGTTAGTCTGCAATCTGTTAAAAAGAACAGCCCTTCCAAAACTGTCAGAGTAGATCATGCAGCAATTTGAAAGATGCGGAATATTTACTTAAGAGGAAATGGCCTAAGGAATTATTGCTAATTTTAATTAAGTTTTTTGCATACCCAATTGGTCTGCTAGACGTCCTTAGAACTACTCGTCTCCTGCAGAGCACATTGCTTCGTGACTACCACAATATCTTCTGGGAATTCATTCACAAAGATTGCTTGTCATTTGGTCTTTAGTAATGTAAAAGGGTAAAGAACAATGTAATTTTTAGTGTGGTTAAAAAATCTATTTGGTGAAAAAATATTTAGTGGTGATACTGTGTCTTCTAAGTACTTATTACATTCATCATTTCTCTCCTTTTGTGTTTCACTGTGTGTGTATTGAGTGAAATATCCTAAAAATTTTTCAGTGGTGTCTACATGTTTTCCTTTTCCTATACAAGGTGATACATTGGCCATTTGACATGCCAGCTGAGACTATTGAATCACAGAAATTTTAGTTCAAAGTGACCTGCACAGCCCAGCATGCACTCAAAGCCAATTTGCTACCTGACCCATGAAGTTTACGGAGGACATGAACTTGCTTAACATGCCATCTAATAACCACTAATGGTCTATTCGGGGTAGTGAAGGCTTTCTGCTCTTCTCCATATCTTCTGTTGCATCTGGAACAACTTTGCATACTGGCCCTTTCTAGAAAATTGCTAAGGACAAAACAAGCAAACAAACAAAAGGTGAAAAAAGCCCCAATTCTAACAAAAACAAACAAACCCAAACAAACAAAAGAAGCCAAAACCCCTCTGCTAAAGCTGTATTTGAGAAAAGGCAATGATGAATTAGAACAACAGTCCAAGTTGGGCTGTTGGTTGGGCTTTGTTTTCTGTACATGTGCATAGTCTGTACAGTAAATATCCATAATCCAAAAAAGCTACAAAACCACAGGTGCAAGGAGATTATGAGAAGTCTCTGGATGCTTGCCTAACACTTTTTTTTTTTTTTCCCCTATTGTCTTTATTGAATGGTTAAAATTAGACTGCTTATTTTACAAGAAGCTTTTTAATGAGGTTCCCATTCCATTTTACATGGCAGGTACCCAGTGTATCTCAATAGATTTCCAATTACCTCCAGTGAGTTGGAGGGAACTGGCTTGGTGAAACTACCACCATTCTCTGTCCAAGGAACCACTTCAACTCACTAAAGATAAGGCATTTAGAGATAAAGTTCCTTAAAAGAGCCTTAAAATTCAGCGACAATGAATGACTCCTTCCAATGGAGAAGTGTCCTTCCTGGAAGCCAGGATGTTGCTAAATATCTTGTAGTTCCTCACAGCTTGATTGCGAGGAGTTTATTGCCATGGCAATCACCATTTATTTTTCCCAATTGAGATGCTATTTTGTTATCGTCAGGTACCAGCAGGCAGTGAAAGTCACTTCAGAGAACAAAGTGGGGCTTCTTGCATAGTTCTTTGGATATAATGCTTTTGATATAATGCTGTCACTCAGATACTTTCTCTTCCCTCTTCTTCACCACCTTAAGTGCAAAAGCTTTGTTTCTGTCAAATAAATTGTTTTATCTGAGTGTCCAGAACTTTCACTGCATTATTTTTATTTGGAAAGAACATCAGATTGGTAAGAGACAGCAATGCACAATGGGAGGCCTTTACATCAGAAGCAAACCAATCAGCACAAGATTTTTGGGGGGTAGAAAGCGCAATTCTGTGGACATGTTTGTTGTGCCACAAATTAACTTTCACTGTGTCAGTGACAGTATAGCTTTTTGGTGTTCTGTGTTTATAGAGATCTGCCTGAAAGACTTTGAAAAGGCCTATCTCCACTTGACTGAATAACTGGACCTGCAAATGCCAGTCTTCCACAGGAGGTTTTACTTTGGATCAAACAGCTGTGGATTTTGGCAAACACAGGCATGAGTCCACTCCAAATGAGTCAGAATAACCACAGATGTCAGCTTCGTCGAAGCTAATACACCAGCATTCCACCTCAGGAAAATTAAAATCCTGTAGTAACAGCAGGTCATTAAAAATGGAGGGATTCTGGTATTGACTCTCACAGCCATCTCACACCTGCAATGAGGTTGTTGTGGACACTTATTTGTGATCAAACAACTCAGCACCATGAATGGGGCTGTGGATGCTCGAAAAGTGCCTTTGTGGATAGAGGAGCCTTTTCAGCAGCCTCTCTGCTCTTGAGAAAACTAAATACAGCAGGATGCCTCTACAGGGGGCATTTTCATATGGAGAAACAGCAGTTTCGATGATCAACTTTTTTTATTCTGACACAAAGTTCAATGGCATTAAATAGTGACCTGATAACATTGAAATACAAGCTTGCCCTTTGAAGGAGAAGTAAATGCAGAACCAATACAAAGAGAAGGTGAATCTGTCCATAGGAAATTTGTTTCCATGTGTCCTATAGATAACAGATTGCTTAAAAAATATGCGGTTGGATATGGCGCTTTCACACTGCAGTGGAAGGAGAGTAAGCATATGTCTTTAAGGGTTCCTCAACCACTTTAGATATATTTTACAGTTTCAAAGAGCTGAAGTGTCTGGAAGCAATTAAAGAACCAACTCTCTTCCCTTTTCCTTTCACACAATTCTTTCCCCATTAATATCCTACCTAACATATGCTGTGCACCAAAGCATAATTTCAATCATGAGGATATGCAAAACTCATTAAAAATTAATAGGGCAATGTTGTCTGCAGATCTTGTTTTTTCTTAAAGCATTTGTTAGGCATTTTCCTTAAGGTTTAATCGTGATCCATTTTTCTATGGTAATAAGAAATGATGGAACCAGTTAGGAGGTTAATCCGAACAAGGCGTGCAAGAGCTAGGGAGTAACTCTTCATCCCACCAGGGAGAATGTCTGTGAGAAGGGTGGTTTGGTTAATACCGGTCGTCTACTCTTTCTCTCTGATTACACGCAAACACAGACATATACACACAAAATCACAGGCTCATTCCAGCGTCCTGGCCACCACTGCCAAGAAACAAAATAAACCACCAGGGTTATGAGTGACAGTCAGACTCTGTCTGGACCAGTGGACCGGTGTCAATTGTGGCATTCTTAAATCTAGGTAGGCACTTAGTCTTGTCAAAATACCACAACAGTGTGAGGCCCAGGCAAGCACATGTCCCTGCCCTCTATGTGGGAAGGAGGCTCAAGAAGGGAACTGTTGATCTGCAGCCTGGATAGACCCGACACTAGGCTCAGCACCATGGGCGTCTTTCTTTCAGGCTGTGTGTGGGCAATCTGTGTGCTGCCCAGGCCGTCCTTTCTCCCGTGGGATGTGGTAGGTGGCAATCCTGCCTCGGGTGTACCCTTGCTTCTGTGAGGGCTTCTTTCATCTGCTCGTTCTTAGTAATGACGGATTAAAAGTCTTTGAGGAAAAAAAAAAAGGTCAGCTGAAAGAGCCTTTTTATAACGGTACTTCTCAATTGTACGAAACCTTAAATCAAGCATCTGACGTGACATGAGAGCTCAATGCTGCTAAAATTAACATCTGACAAATGTATTCATGTTTCCTAAGCAGTTAAGGGTGAAGTTGTAATTTCTTTCCTTTTAGATCTAGGTCAAAAATGTCAGTACCTATCAAAGAAGTGCAGGCTGTAAAAGAGAAAAAAAAACAACCAGGAAAAAAGAAGGAAGGAAGGAAGGAAGGAAGGAAGGAAGGAAGGAAGGAAGGAAGGAAGGAAGGAAGGAAGGAAGGAAGGAAGGAAGGAAGGAAGGAAGGAAGGAAGGAAGGAAGGAAGGAAGGAAGGAAGGAAGGAAGGAAATACTATAGAGTGTGTGAATACTTTCCAGTGAGACCACCACTGTCAGTCTTAAGCAGGAGAGAGGTTCTGCCATCCACTGTATCCATGGTATGAGCATGTCTCATGGAGAAGAGTTTTTTTTAAAAAAAAATCAATAGAAAGAAAATGCAGAGGTAAATTTTATATTCAACTAGAATTTGAATCTAATTTAATATTTCTCCCTTTTTTCTTTCCTGAGAGGAATCAGTTCAAGTTACTCATTCCAGACAATGGAATAAAAACAGCTTTTAGCCTCAGGTAATTACTCATTATCATAATCTTCACAAGAACCTCCTCAGACGGATGTGGAGTACCTGGGGATCTTTAATCAGATTGAATGGATATTTTCCTCTTGCTAATTAAAGCTAGGGAGTTTGGTGTGAAACAAATCAGCAAAACCTGGTTGTTCTATGAAATGTTAATACAGTACTTTATTACCACATCTCTATCTAATTGAAACCCAGTATATCACACATCATGATGGTTCTGTAGAAATGCATACAGAAAAAGAATAGCTTTTTGAGGACTGTGTATTGTATTTAATTTAGGAGGTGGAAAGTCATGCTGATACTGCAGGAAGCCATATATCTCCACCTGTTTTGAATGGATCTTAAAAATATTCATGTTTCTTTGAACACTAAAAATTTCATTTAATTATTTTTTACCCTTTGTGGTTATATTCAAAATATATTTGCCAGGAGAGGAAGGGATTTCAAAGCAGGTGTAATCCCAAAGCCATTGGCATCAAAAGCAAAGCACATATGGAATGCCAAATGTTTTGGGACTTTCCACTGCAGGTCAGGAGCAACTGCAATGAAGTTGGGTGTTTTCTGCAGCCATTGAATTTCATACTTTTTCAAATGTTCCACTGTCTAACTGTTTAGACTAATATATTTGAATACATGTATATAAAAACTCAGTTTACGTGTACCTCTTTGCTTTTTCTCTGGTACTTTTTTTGCCATTATCACGTGCAGCAAACATTAGCTTCAGGCAGTGGTTTCATTTGAGAAACCTGAACATCAATACGAATTAGGCGTAAGGCATTTTTGGTTTAGTGTTGAAAAAAGTGTTTCCTCAGAGTACAATGTGAATTTAAATCCACCTGGAAGGACAGTAATATCTGAACAAAATTAATTCAACAGATAAGATTAACATTGGGTTGTTTAATTCATATGATGTTAATCATGCTATACTAGTGTTAAGGTCAACCAAAACCAGACTTCTAACATTTTGTCAGTATTAGTGTAAAACCTTTCCTGCCCTTCATTCCGCATGCTTCGGTATCATGAGCTTCCTACTGTTATCCTTAATGCTACAAAGGATTTAGCATCTTTTTGTTTTTACTACTGTCATGTTATTGGAGGCCCAGGTCAGCAGTTCCACAGCAAAGACAGTTGCTTGATGCTGTCATCTGGCTGCCTGTCTCTTCACTTTTTCTGCTTGTTTAGCTAAAACCTTGCATTTTTTACATTTACAGTTGACAAGGAGCAGGAATCCAAGGGTGCAGAATTCTATTGTATGCTGACCTCCTAAATGACAAAAACATGTAGATCATTCCATTCTTCTGGGCTATTCATTTTCTTTGTAGATGAACTGGAACATTTGGTGTCATAATCTCAATAGATGGCTTGTATGCAGAATGAGTGCTTTACAGACAGGTTTGCTAAACTGAGCCCTGGCCTGGCTCCTATACTTCCAACCTCTTTTTTTTTTTCTTTATTCCTTCTTACCTCTATTCCATAATGTGTTTCCAACATTCTCGCTGTCTCTGTGTTCTGTCAGCTCACAAAGGACTGCATTCTCATAACACAGGCATTTTAATGCATGTGGTGACAGTGAATAGTTTATGGTATAGAGCCACCATGATATCAACAAGGACTGGATTTAAGATCTTAAAAATGCAAAGCCCTACATAATATCATTAAATATTATTAAGATGTGGCCTCTCACCTGTGACCTAATCAGGAGAGAATGACTCAGTTGCAGGTACCAGCATGTTTCTTACATTGGCATTGTTTGGACGTACAACTAAAATGGATTTGGGCATCTGTTGCAGCATGTAATTTAGCCGTATAAAACCCAGTAAGTACTTTACCTTTGCTAAAATTCTCAAGATCATAGAATCATAGACTGTCCTGAGTTGGAAAGGACCCACAAGGATCATTGAGTCCAACTCCTGTTCCTGCATATGACAACCCCACAGTTCACACCATGTGTCTGAGGGTGTTGTCCAGTCTCTTCTTGAACACTGTCAGGCCTGGGGCCGTGACACCTCCCTGGGGAGCCTGTTCCAGTGTCCAGCACCTCTGGGGGAAGAACCTTTTCCCAATGTCCAACCTGAACCTCCCCTGGCACATCTTCCTGCCTTTCCCTCAGGTCCTAAGATGAAGTGTTTCTTTTAAAAGCAAGTTCAGTCTGGGGCAAAGTCTGAATATAAGCAACTCTGGTGATCTAACCTTTCTTCCTTATCACTGTAGGAAATACACAGCCTCACTGATGCTGTGCAACTGTTTTCTACCCAATCTGTAATTTGTATGCCGTTCCTTCTCACCTCTGCTCCTTCACATAGATACTTGACATTCAAACTGTGTGAATGTCCTCCTGTGGAGGATTTGGACATGAAAGTACATGAAACCCTAGCATTAAGCAATGGTAGTAAAGCTCCCAAAGACCAGGCAGTAGATCTCAACTAGTATATGAAATAGAAGTTGACCCTAGGTTAGATTTCATTGTAGATTTCAGTGCTGTATGATAAGTTAACATCAGAATTAAAATAGAAGGAAGCTCATGGCTGCTTGACATTTTACAGTTTTCCCACAGTTAATATACAATGGCAGGATATTTCCTTTGTCACAGTTTAGTATGGGGATTTTTCCTGCTGGTGTGGCAGTGGTCCCCATATGCCTTTGAAAATTATAAGCATGTTCATGTAATTCCTGTGCTGTGAATTTTCAGGGACCAGGTGAAATTCCAAGAATTTTAATAACTCATCCACTATCTTCAGACGTAATAACTGTGATTCGGAAAATTATGAACCCCACAAACTTTGTGAGTGACATCTAGTTGACTATTTGTTTTGAGTTCCAGAAAAACACTTGTCACAATGTGTTCTGAAAGTGTGACTAAAGATGAAAGAGATGAGTGGTAGCAGAGGATCTTAAACATTAATCAGCAGCTGCAAAGTACCATGGCCAAGAAATTACTCTTCTTATTAGACTGCAGTGAAGGTCTTGACTAATCCTAATTAAACTTTAAAGAGTTCTTTAAGGAAGACAGATTTTGAATCCTCCTTACCTCAATGAGTTATTGTGCAACAAGTAAAACCAATATAACTTTCTAAATTGTTGACTAAGCAATGATCTTTGTATATGTGAACTATATATCATTGACATTAAAATACTATTTCCCTTTCAAATCCCCACGTTTCTCTGAGGTTTTAAGTTTATGGAATCTTCGTAAACTTCTGTTGTGGAATAAATAAGTTCCCTGTTTAATACTTCCTGTATTGAACACTGCATAATTAGCAAACTGAACAATATATTCCTTCAAAGACAATTGATCAGGGAAATCTGTTGCTTTGCATATGTGAGTTGGTCTTCTGGTTCAATATCTCACCAAAAGAAGACTTTCATTTTTCAGTGTAAGAACTTCAAGTCAGTAAACAGAGTGAGTAAAAGTAAAGTTCACTTCACGAATTCTTAAGGAACAGCTTCAGTAACTCAGCCAGTAGAGGGAACTCTAATACAGAACATGGCAGGTGACCTGGGTTTGCAGGAAAGAGTAGCATCACAAATACAAGACGAAGTGTAAACTGTATTTATGGCATATATCATGTGTAAAGCAAAGTACCTACATCATATGTCCCATTTATTATTTAATTAGTTTATACCTGTTGGCTTATTTCGTTTTATTTTTCTTATATCCTGGGGTAATAATTTGCATGAAACATCTGCCAAATTTAAGTGATGGATTGCCAATAACAGTGTCACAGTTCTAATAGCTCATAAATATTGAAGATCATGTATCATTGGCCTTTTATTTGAAGTGTGGCCAGAATAAAAAAATTAGAGTTTTGTATTTATTTTGTTAATCTTGTAAGATGTCAAAATTATGTGACATAATGGCAGATAGTCATCTCTTTTAGAATGACTGTCACATGTCCTTTGGAGCAGAGTGGAACAGTTTATAACTTTAAGACACAGCAGTAAAAAAAAATAAAAATAATTGTATGACACTGCCTTTCTATGTAAAGTCCCGAAAAGGAAGGAAGGAACTTGCTTGCCTTACCAATATACACAGCACGAGCAACAAACAAACAGGAGGAGCTGGAAGCCATCGTGCAGCAGAAAACCTATGATATAATTACCATGATGGAAACATGGTGGGGTGATTCACACAACTGGAGTGCTGCAATAGATGGCTATAAACTCCTCAGAATGGACAGGCAAGGAAGGAGAGGAGGTGGGGTATGCCGGGGAGTGTTTTGATTGTCTAGAGCTTAATGATGGTGATGACAGGGTTGCGTTTTTATGGGTAAGAATCAGTGGGAAGGATTACAAGGCAGATATCCTGGTGTAATTCTGTTACAGGCCACACAATTAAGATGAAGAGGCAGATGAAATGTTCTATAAGCATCTGGGAGAAGTCTCATGATCACTAGCCCTTGTTCTCTTTGGGGACCTCAACTTACCAGACATCTCCTGGAAATACGATCTAATGGAGAAGAAACAGTCTAAGAGGTTCCTGGAGTGTGTGGAACAGACCTTCCTGACCTAGCTGGTCAGTGAGCCAACTAGGGAAGGCACCTGCTTACCTGTTGTTTGTGAATAGGGAAGGACTTGTGGGTGATGTGATGGTTAGAGGCTTTCTTGGGCACAGCATCATGAAATGAATGAGTTTTTGATTCTTGGAGAAGTAAGGAGGAGGGTCAGCAGAACTGCTACCTCAGACTTCCAAAGGACAGACTTTGACCTGTTTAGGAGACTGATTGACAGAGTCCCTTGAGAGGCAGCTCTGAAGGGTAAAGAGTCCAGGAAGGCTGGTCATTCTTCAAGAAGGAAAACGTCTCGGTACAGGAGCAGGCTGTCCCCGTGTGACAAAAGATGATCTGGTGGGGAAGAAGACCGGCCTGGTTCAACAGAGAGCTTTGTCTGGAACTCAGGAATAAAAGGAGAATTTATGACCTCTGGAAGAAGGGGCAGGTCACTCAGGAGACCCACGAGGATGTCATGAACTTATGCAAGGAGAAAAGCCAAACAAGACTAGAATCCGGCTGCTGCTGTAAACTGCAACTAAACATGTTTCTGTAACTACATTAGCAACAAAAGGAGGGCTAAGGAGAATCTCCAACCTTTAGTGGATGTGAGGGGGAGCATAGTGACAGAGGACAAGGAAAAGGCTGAGGTACTTAATGCCCTCTCTGCCTCAGTCTTTAACAGTAAGACCACAACAAAAGCAACAACAAAAAACCAACCAAACAGAATAAAATAATGGGAATGACCAAAGTGTGCCCAAGTAGGAGTGAATACCTTTCTCACGCTCCTTGAGGCTGCCTGGTGTGTCTGTAGTTGGGTGTCCTGCTACCCTGGAGGGAGCTCAGAGCGTAATCCACTGTGCAGCCTGGGAAGTGGAAGGGGACCTGGGAAGGCAGCATGTCCCCTCTGCCATACCAAAGCACCACAGAGCCCTCCTGTGTCTGCTGTGCCCCCAGCTCAAAGGGAAAGTTTTGTTTCATCTGTTCTGGCAACTGAACAATTCACCTTGTAAGCCCATGAAACTGAGCCATGGTTGTGACACACGAGCTACACATTGCAAGAAAAAACAGATTGGAATCAAAGGCACTAAAATCCCAAAACACTAATGAAACTAGGTCTCTGGGTACCCAGCCCTCTGAGCTGGAAGACAGGGGCAGGGAGCAGAATGAAGCCCCTCTAATCCAAGGGGAAATGCTTAGTGACCTGCTACACTATTTAGGCTCAGGAAAGAGTGGCTGGAATGCTACCTGGGGGAAAAGGACCTGGGGGTGTTGATTGACAGCAGCTGAACACTGAGCCAGCAGTGTGCCCACGTGGCCAAGAAGGCCAACAGCATCCTGGCTTGTATCAGGAATAGTGTGGCCAGCAGGGCTACAGAAGCGATCATGCCCCTGTACTCAGCACTGGTGAGGACACACCTCAAATCCTGTGTTCAGATTTGGGCCCCTCACTACAAGAAAGACATTGAGGTGCTGGAACATGTCTGAAGAAGAGCAATGAAGCTGATGAAGGGTCTGGAGCACAAGCCTGGAGCAGCTGACGGAACGCGGGTTGTTTAGCCTGGAGAAAAGGAGGCTGAAGGGAGACCTTGTAGCTCCCTACAACAACTTGAAAGGAGGTTGTAGCGAGGTGGGTGTCAGTCTCTTTTCCCAAGTAGCAAGCAATAGGATGAGAGGAAATGGCCTCAAGTTGCACCAGGGAAGGTTTAGATTGGATATTGGGAAAAATTTCTTCACAGAAAGGGTTGTCAGGCGTTGGAACAGGCTGCCCAGGGAAGCGGTGGAGTCACCATCTCTGGAGGTTTTTAAAAGATGTGAGGTGTGGTGCTTACGGATGTGGTTTTGTGGTGGACCTGGCAGTGTTAGGTTAACGCTTGGACTTGATCATCTTAAATGTCTTTTCCAACCAAAATTATTCTCTGATTCTATTCTATGATATTTTTTTTTGACCTTTAGTCACCTAAATATACTTTTAGCTGGTGTATCAGTGTTTCATTATTTTTAAGGCTTGATGCCTTCACTCAGTCATCATTCTGTCATTTACTGCTTTCCTTTTTTTGTTGTCCTTAGGGATAGAATGTCACCATGTAGGTTGACCACTAAATAGATTTCTTACAGAAATTGTTTCTTGTTTCTTCTGAACCGTTAAAAGTCAGTGAGTGTTTGAAATAGATGTAACATTTCTCTCTTGCAGCTTGAACTTAAGATCTTTCCTGGGTCTGTCTTCATCAAAAAGCCTTAGTTCTGCTCTTACACTGCATTGAGACGTTTTGTTATTTGTACACATTGAGGTGTTCTGTGGGCTTCTCTAAAAGATAAATATACATTTAAAAAATGGAAAGCCTGCTGACATTACTGAAGATTTTTTAAAGCTTTTTCAAAATATATGTGCATAGGTTGGGTTATTCAGTAAGAAGGTCTAACATGAAAATGGATTGAATAATATTATTTTAAGGAATATTTATTCTCACAGAAAGGACAAACATACCTGCATATATAATATGTTAGTATTTCAGACTTAGTGCAGAGCTGTGAAACAGAGCAAAGTCTAAACCAGCGTTCAAAGTGGACTTGACAAGTGCCTCGGCCGGGCCTGTTGAAGCACAGTGCAGCAGCCTCTGCTCTGCTTATGTGCACTCCTAGAATGAAAGTTCCAGAATGACTGGCATACTCACTAGGTAATCCACCTTCTTCATGAAGTGCCATACAGTATTGTCTTTTTCAGATTCTACTGGTTTGACTGAAAATGAGTTCATTTTCTTTGTGCAGTTAGAAACCGTTCTTTTCCATAGCTAGCGTGCTCATTATTTGAACTTAGTTTAAGAACAAGAGATAACATCCCAGCACAGAGTTAATGTTTTTAATTGCTCTGGACTGTGAGCCAAGAACCTTCTGAGCTCTCTGCCCACAGGTGGGAGGCATCAAGGAAGGGGGGCATAGATGGGGCAGAGCTTGACTGGCATCCAGAGAGTATTTCATCCCATTAGTGTCGTGCTTCGTATATAAAGAGAGTCAGGACCTTCCAGTGGGTTCTTCTCTTCCCCTCTCTCTCGCTCCTGCTTGCTCTGGGGTGCAGTTGGGGGAGTTTCAGTCGGGATGTTTAGCCTGGCCTTTTGCCATTTTGCAGGGGCCTCTGGGGTTTTCTGCCTTTTTCCTTTTTTTTTTCGCTGTTGGCNTTAAACTGTGTTTATCTCAATCCAGGTTTCTCCCTTCCCTTTTGATTCTCTCCGCTGTTGGGGGTGTGGGTGAGTGAGCAGCTGTAGTGGTTATATTGCTCACTCGGGTTAAACCACAACAACTTAGTTTTCCATTATAATTAGGTAGTAGCTTTTTTCTTAGTAGTATTTTTGAAAGGAAATAATTATGGATTATCTAGAAATGATTGTTAATAAAGGAAGTTTCAGGGAACTGGGTTTGTTTTGGTTACATACTTACGTAAGGCCTGGTCTTTAATGCCATTAAAGTCAATGCAAAGCTATTTGGCATCTGCAGAACCAAGAGGCAAAAACATGCAGATATTAATACAGTTTTTACCAGTAACATTTTGTAATGGCAGTGGAGCACAACTTTTGTCAAACATTTGAACCAAATAGAGTATAGATGTGAAACGTAGTGTTTCTCTTTACTTAAATCTTTTGGTGAGTTTGGATGAAGCAAATCCTGCTTCCTGAGGAATTAGTCCAAGGCACTAAATCTAAGATGTAGCACAAAGCCTAGGAGAAAATGAAGCCATGCATTCCAGAGTCCAGGCAATTCAGTATGTCCTGACAATGCCATAGCTGAACCTGCCAAAAAATAAGGAGGAATTAACTTCATGTTTACACTTTATTTCATGGGCATTCAGAATATGTGCTGATTTCCAGATACAGAGTCAGGTGAGATTTGCAGCTATGGTTAGTAATGACCATGTTGTAAAATATTTCTGTTAAGTACCCTGCTCTTCTGAATTGTAATCAGAAGATATCGCTGAAGCACCGGTCTGTGTGCCTGTTCATAAATTTTGTATTAGCTATGTGTAGAGTATCCTCCTATTCAATGTATCATGCATTAAATGTGTTAAACGTACTTCACCAAAACTCTGTGGTGGTCTCAGACTCAAGAACATCACTTATTCTCCCTGAAAGATTACATTTATGCCAGCTATTTCATTTATGTATTACGTATCTAAATTAGCCATAAAGTGGACAGTCAGAATATGACTTTTCTTCTGCAAACTTGTGCCGTGACATTTTAGTTTTGGGTTGGGTTTTCTATTCTCTGGTCATTCAGGATGGCAAAGGATGGCAAAGCGTGATAGCTTCCTTTGTGTAAAAAAACAAGAGAACAACAACAACAAAACTTTCAAAAATAGAAAACTTTAAATGCATATTTATCCACCTAAATATTTTGAAAGCATCAGTCTTCACAGATATCTCCAGTTGCTGAAGGACAAATGCTAAATGATAATCATTGTAGAGCCTTGACACACTATGTCTTGTATGTATTTACTTTTGTTGTTTGTTTCAGGATACTTTTTGCTGATTTTTGTTTGTTTGTGTTTTCTCGTCTATGTCTGGAAACAATTAACAAGCACCAGGCATTCCCACTGCATCTTTTTGATCAAATAGGTTTGTTCTGCAAGAAAAGGACTTAATCCAGTATTGAATTCAGTGCCTCCTCCAAGATGCTATGCAGTATCAGTTCTAATTACTATTGACAGAGATAAGAAAGCAGTATATAGTGAGCAGGCTGACAGGGAAAAAATAGACCAGAGAAGGTGTAAGGACTTAATTTCATGAATTGTTCATAAATGCGTTGTTCTTTGGGGGAGGAGCGCTGTAATGATGCAAAATTGGTTGTATGGCCCCTGCATTTTCTAGAGAACATTTTCCTTTTGTTGGCATTTCCACCAATTGCATAAGCAGCTTTTACATTTTTTGTGGTAAACGCTTTTCTGTATATACAGTGCAAGGTAAGTCTGTGCAAATAAATCACCAGTTTATGTTCTGGTTTTCCTACTACTGCTGGCATCTAAAATATGTCTCATTTAGCATGTTAGAAATGGATTTGAATTGTTATTGTGTTACTCCAAGTGATAGAATGGATAATAATGCCCTAAAGTAAATGCAGGGCACATCATACAGTATTAAAGAAAACGTGTAGAGGGCCATATGTACAAAACAAGAAGGTAACTTGTTCTCTGTTAAATTATTTAGAGCACATTTCCATTTTAAGCAGGACCTAATGATAATCTACCAGGTGAAGCTTTGTACATTGATTTATGTGTTTGTACTGAAGATTTCATATGGTTGCTTACAGTTCAGCATGCTCGAAGGGTCTCTCCTGTATATGGAGCATTTTATATTCTGCATGTTGAAATGAGAGTTGGTGTTTATGTTTCCATGAGAAACATATACAACAGGATAGGCATAAAATGACAGACACTGAAATAATAGATTTATTTTTTTGGTTATTGCTTCTTGATATACAGTATTAGGACTGAATCTCAAGAATGGTTGATTTCCTTAATGAATTTTGTCACTACACCAGTATGCAATATTGGAAGAAAACATGGAGGTGTTTTTAAAATTATTACAATCCTGAGTTGTTTGGAATGTTACTAATTAGTAGATTATGCTATACCTAATATGCTGTAAATACTATTGATACAGACTAATACAGATGGCTGAATCTGGTTTATTGGAAAATATGCACTAGGCTTTTTTAAAGCCACTATTCTTAGCAAGTGATTTGATTTGTCACTGAAACAGACACTTAATCCAATGTATTAATCAACATTATAGTTTTATATTAGATATATGATTACTAACTTGAAGGGTGTTTGTTTTCTACATTTATATTTGTAACGTAATAGTCATTGGATGTTCTGCATCAGAAGATAACTGACATGCTGAACAAAGAGGAGGTCCTGAATTCTTCTCTTTCTGAACTCCAAAATGAGACAGAAATCAATTGCTTATCTGGCACAGCATATAAACCTTTGTGATTGTGGCACGTAAATGTAACTGTGCTCATTTCTTGATTAAGTAAGTTTGGCCTGTGATCTGCTGACCTCACTTAGAGAGTTTAGACTGGATGTTCCAACCAGTAGCTCAGAAGCAGCTCTTGGTGTTTGGCATCCATTCCCAGCCATGCTTAATCTTCCCTTCCTTCTGTGAGTACTCCCCTACACAATTTGAGCCAGCAAGATGCACTAAAACTGCAAGATAGTTTTGTAGTTCTTCTGATGCCTTGAGCAATGTGCCAGCTCAAGTAGAAAATCCAGAATGCATATCTGCTCCCTACAAGCCCATAAATAAATAAAATTGATGGAGCCACGATAACCTCATGGATCTGTGGGTCCAGAACTCTTGTAAGTATCACCAATGGGGAATGCATTGGAAAGATGTTTCAAAAGCTCAAGCTGATGTTATGACATTAAGTATATGTCTTTAAGCATTAATATAATCTTTTTTTTCTTTTTCCCCCAATATGAAATGGGATTACTCTTTTGAATAACAGATGAGAAAGATTTCAGTAATCCTTAACCTCTGCTAACTGGTTCAACGAAGCAGCATAAAGAGGTGTACAAATTTTTTCTGTATAAAATAGGAAGAAGAAAACCCGCATTTGATCAATGAATCATGAATGTCAAAAGGTCATTTGTAAAAATAGCTGTTATTCCATTCACTGTATCTGCTGCTTGCCAATCTGCTTGTTCCCAGATGTTTACTTGGTGAAAGGTGATAAACACACAGTGAATTTTCTAGACATGTATATGCAAACTATATAGGGGATACACATGCCTTGGCAGGAAGCAAAACCATGAATATAAAATATTTAAAATTTTCATTTCTGGCCTTAAACTTGTATTATTTTCAGCCTCAGCATAATGATGCAGTGCAGGGGCTTTATTTCATTCAATTTTGAGGCCATTCAGCACCTTTACAAAATCATATACAGTTAGTGCTGTATACAACATCTCTTCCAGGTACTTGTATGACCCCATTATCATGTTCTCTGGGTACTTCACAATTTTTGTTTTGTAAATTTACAGCACCTTTGAAAGTAGGAGAATGTATTTGGGCCTATAACTCCATTAGGAACCTAGGCACACCATTGGGAAATGGTTAAGGAATTAATGGTTAGTGGGTCTAGCATGTTTCAAAGTGGGTTTTTTTCAGTTTTCCGGTATGTTTTGAAGAGACTTTTAAGTTTTGCTTTCAAATTCAGATAAAATAGAAGGTCTTTTCTATCCGGTGCGTTTAGTCTACCCAGAACTGTAACACAGAGTTTGATTCCTCTCACCTACCTTTGTGCATTTATAATGCAAATCTTGCATTTGAACTAGTTACTAGACTCCTGTTGTACCCCTCAGAGAGAAGTGGGTGTTGAGGGCGTGAGTCATCTCGTCCTATTAACCACAAAGGTAGCCTGAATAAGTAGTTGAGATATCTACAGAGAAGATGATTAATCAAGCCAAATCTCACTCAAAGCAATTAGATAATTTGCCCAAGACCACAAAGAGCAAAATGGGAAGCTGAAGTAATATGTCCCCATTCCTAGGTCTGTGTTCTAAACACTAAAGCATCCTGTCCATCCATGACCTCAATTACATTTTATGTCCTGATCTTAATATCTGTCACAGTATGGCCATAAATAATAGGGTGAAGTTCATCCCATTGAACTTCCAACACCAATGATGTGGCCACCAACACTTGTCACTTCAGGCTCCACTTATTAAATGTTTTGTAGAGTATTGTATTGTATTGTATTCCATTGTAATGTATTGTATTCCATTGACTATCAGTGGAGAGCAGAGGATTATCTGAAAAGCGAATGTTGACACGGTCTTACCGACAAATAGTGTTAGCTTTTGTAACCATGAGGAGTTCATTTAAAACAGATCAGATGAAAGCAACTGAGAAAACAGATATTTTGAAAACAAATGAACAAACAAAACCACAAACCAAAGCACAACAAAACAAACAAAAAACCCCACTATTTGACTTTTCCAAGATAGAGAAAAATTGAACAGGAAACTCTTACCATGAGTTTTTTTCAGTATTTTATTGGTGATGCTGCTGTTCATGGTTTGATCACATTCTTTATTCCTGAGAACAGTAGATTCTGTGAGGAAGCATTTGTGTGTGGATGTTACATCATGATGTACTTTCACATCGTGATATACTTTCAAACTACACTCTATTATGGATCTATTAGATGTCGCAAGCTCAATTCTTATGGGTAGATGAAGCACTGTGATGAAGTAATTCACAACAGGACCTATATTCACAATGTAATTTTGAAAGAAGTAGAGCTTTGCGTACTCTTGACAAGATTATCCTAATTTATCAAGTAAAAGTAGAATCTGTAGCACACAAAGTGTTTTCTATTTTCTGGAGCAGAAGGTTTTGTTTTATTTTGTGCTTTGTTGTTTGAAAGTAAAAGCTATGTCACCCTGATAGGCAGGTAGATTTTACATTTTTCATGCTCCTGTCTAGTTAGGGAATCTGCTGAAGGTGATGCCAGCTTTTTTCTGTGGTTTTACAGATGATATGTGAAGTCTTGAGACAGGAGATTTCGTTGTGTTTCATGAGGGCCCTTAAGTCAGCCAAGGTGATGAATTGTCTGACCGGGAATATCTCTGAGAAGCCTCTGGTTTGCTAAGATTTACAACATAGTTAAGGCCAGTCTTGCACAGTGTCTCAAGGAACACGTGAATCAACACAGAGATTTTGATTCGAGCATCCTTTTCATTCAAGTGAGCCCTGAAAAGAGCAGAATTCTTCCTCTGCATCCCATTTCTATCCCTGAGTCTCAATTCAAGTTCTGAGGCTTAGAATTGTGGAGATATGACCTGCTTTTTATTTCAGACTATCCTTTTTTTGATTCCCCTCTGTAAAGAGCATAACAATGACAGCACATAGAAGTTCGGGAAATTTTTTTGAAGTGTGAAAGTGGATAAGGCAGAACATAGTGATAAGTGGAGTGATTTTCTGCACCTGGGGTTTGTGTTGAGTACTTATTAATCACCAGTACTCTCTTTGCTCTCTGAAGTCAATGAAACCACTCAGCTGACTGATAGTATAAACTTTCAGAAAAACAAATCTGAACAGGACAGACATTCTTATGACTTCAGATAAGTTATAGTACCTGTAGAAATGAATGAGTGTTGATTGCAAGGAAAACATATGAAAACTAAAGGGAGAATGATTTTAGACACAACAGAAGAGGTAGCATGATTGGGAATGATGCTCTGTTAGTTCATTTTGAGAATAAGCTTAATGCTCATTATGAAAACAGCTATTTCACGGATATCGAAGAAAAATATGGAACTTGCAAACTGCACCATAATGTTCCAAATTCAGACCCTTAAGGATATTCTTTATTCATTTTCTTTGTACTTTTTCGTGTGTTACTTGCTGATGAAGACACATAGTACCTGTGTTTCTCATGAATACAAATATCAGATTATTGTGCGGTTGTACGAACAGTTTTATGTCCATGTTATGAGACAAGACGCACACGTGTTGAGTGCATATGGGAAAGGGCAGGGCAGAATCCAGAGGTTGGGTCCTAAGTAGAAGCTGCAAAATAGGGAAATGCAAATATATGACCATTAAAAACAAAGTTTTACTAGTTGGTAAATATCTTACCTGTCAGGGATTTGAATTAAGAGCTTGAGACAATCCTGTAGTCTTAGGAAATCACTGAGTGAAACAAGGGCTGAGTGCTGAGGGCTCAGAGGAGTTGAAGTATTCAGAGTTTGCTGTACCGCAATGCTAGTGAAGCTGCGCAAACAGAAATTAATGGTTCATGTGTATAATATAATATAATATAATTAATATAATATAATATAATATAATATAATATAATGTAATATAATAATGTATAATATGGGCAGAGAAAATGAAAAGTAAACCATGAAACAGAAATGACTGTTCCTTCCATTTAGGTCAGCTTCTACAGAATATGATAACCTGATTGTTTTGACGTATTTTTTGTGCTAAATTTTGGCATTATTGAATAGTTTTGTTTCTAAAGAAATAATGTGAAAGGGTCCAGTTCTGAATGGAGTGCGAAGATATCAAAACATTAGTTTGAGCCAAAAGCTGTATTGTGGTGATAGGGTAATAACAATGTAATTATGAAATTTAAATTTGTGGCTTACAGAGGAGTAGCAAGACCAGTTTATGATTCAAATAAAAGTTAAGAGAATTAGACTTGATCTGGACACGAACTGAACTTGCCTCCCCTCTGCAGAGGGAACAACGTATGGTCCTTACACTTTTCCTAAGGAAGCAAACAGGGTCTTGCACTAGTGGAAACAGAGACAGCTCCTGGTTTTTTATTGTTTCTATGGAAACAAACTCTGTGTTTGTTTACGAGGCAGAGGAAATGCCTTATAATGCATGAATTAAGGGGATGAAGCATCATGCAGGACAGGTGAGCCTCAAAAAACGTGCTAGGACTCCAGACCTGCAAACCCAGGCATTGCAAAACCAAGGCTTAACAAAAGCTCATCTGAGCACTTTGCCAGTTAAATGGAGGAGAAAAAGAAAACATCAGCTGCTGCTTTAGGGAGGATGGATCGCTGCTATTATGCCGACGAGTGTTTCAGAGGTTCCTAAATTGTCTTCTGTCTCACACTCAAAACTGCCACATTTGAACACTGAAAAATATTGTTTCATTTCCAGTTAAATGCACTTTAATGGCTTCTAGACAGCCATAAAGCTGTGCAGCAGGCATAATTCTTCAAACAGGATATAACATCTAGTGTGTTTCTTGATTATCCTACTCGGTCTGATTTTCTACAGATTTCCAGTGCCTCACACTTTTGTGTAAGATATATTTCTAATAGAATGCATTCATTTACTGGCTTGGATATCTTTATGTTATACTGTGAGGATTTATCAGTCTGTATTTTATCAACCTACCCTCTAAATTTCCATAACAAGAAATGATTTTATTTCATGATCTCCATTTACTTGGAGGTCATATTTGGCTTTCTTCAACATTTTTGCAACCCAGCAACTTCAGGAAGTTTGGCTGCAGGTCACTAAAGGACTAGGCCAAAGTAAAAGGCTGTATGATGAAAATTACGAGGTGTATAAACATTTTCTATAAAGTATTTTCTTTTTCACAATTCTTAGAAAAAACTCAGCAGTCAAACCTATGCACCCAGCAGAGTCACACAATCCTCACTGATATCCCATGTAAACCTAATTTTGCCTCCAATCGTCCTCAAAACTCTGTATTGATAAAGCAATTCTAATTTTACTTCACTAGTTACACCTCTCTAGTAAATAAATATTTTGGAATTGTATTGGGATAAACTGTCTTTAATAGTATCTTCCTCAAACTCACTGCACAAAAACATTTGCGTGTGTGTGCTTCTACTTACTAATATTAGAGTCAATAATTCTGAGACTACTGTGCTGTTTGCTGCCCTGACAGCTTCAGTCACTGTGACTTTCTGGTTGCTTGGCTTTCATTCATATTGCTTATTCTTGCATCATAAGTGAATTGATAAACTCCAGTGATTTTAGAGGCTTTCCTGAATGAGGTCAGATGGGTTTATTTTCTGCAATAGCTCAGAAGAACATGTGGTTGTAATGTCTGGTGAGGCACATGACAGTGAATGTGAAAAGCAGGAGACGGACAAATATCCAAAAGAATTAGGTTAGGATTAATGCTGACTTTTTTTGTTTGATTCATTCAATTGAATAAATTTGTAAGAATCTCTCATGACAATTCCTTTTCAAAGTTACCAAGTAATCCCAAAGGCAATGACATTTTTTGTTAGGTTCAAATACAGTTATATTACTCTCCATTCTAGCTCTCTGACATTTTGATAGTTAAATAGGAGAAACCTGTAATCTTAGTCATCATCTTAGGGTCATGCAATTTTGAGAAAACAAGGTTGGATTAGAAATTATGTAGTACTTCTACACATTTTTGTTTCTCTCAGCCTTCCACTTCAATTGACAGGTCTTCCTGATGCATAGTGAATACCCATTCAAAAACAAAATGAGGATTCACTTACTGTGGTGACAGAGAAATGTATTAATACTGACTGTGATACAAAAGGCAAAAGGTTTTGCAATAAAAGATGAAAAAGGACAAAAAAAAAATCCTTGGACAATGTGTACTCTTGTCTGATTGCCCTGAAAGTCCCTCATGTTATTTGGTGCTGCATGTTATGCAGCAACAATTGAATCTTATTAGTTTGCTCTTCTCATTATTTTTTTGAACAGCATTTAATACCAGGAAAGCTGTGAACATTGCAGGCTGGAAAAATGTATTGGCTACATTTTACTGTCATATACAGCTAGAAGACTATTAGTTTGAAGGGGGTCTTACAAGAGAAAGTAAAAACAGAGTTTATGCCTTCAGTTACTTTGTTAAATTACATGCACAACTACCCTTGGAGTTTTCCCTCCTGATGATGCTGTCTTCGTTTTGAACTCCTGTTTTGACATTTGTAGAGTTTTAGCAAATGCTTTGGGAAAAGGTCAGCTTATAGTGACATTTTCCCTTTTCAAAAACCTGTGGGGAGGACACTGAATACAGGTTTACATGATAAGCCATTGTGGATGTAAAAACAAGTCTTCTCTTACTGTCCTTCAGAACACTTGTTTTTCACAATCTTGTTTTGTTTTCAAACTGCTACTTTCACCGTTTACTAGGAAGTTCTTTACATACATGTTCTGAATGTCTTCTTTCCGCAGTGTTAGCTAGAAAAATATTTCACAGCTTGGTTGGGTTTTTTTGATACAAGAATAGGATGTTTAGAAACATAGGGCTAGGGTATTAATATTACTTAGATCCAAATGTACTGAAATAGGTCCTGTGAAGGTCTCCCTACATGCCGCTGTCATTGTGCCATATTCCCTCCTGGTCAGCTGTACAAACTTTTTTTATCCCAGCCCACCACTGGGTCATTTCCGTCTGAAACTGTGTTCTCTAATGCATTAAAGTGCACCAAATTAATTAGAAAATGTCCAGTAACATGCATCAATACTTTTCAACAAAGTCAGAACTTCTGTCAATGATGCCATGGAGTAATTTAGTGTTTGCAGGATATAAGTCCATTTATGAACGAGAATATGTCACCAACCATTTTTTCATGTTTTCAAAATAAGAAAATTCCAGTGCTTCCTCTCTGATATATTTTATGACAAAAATTAATGGTTCTTCAAATAAGTTATCTAAATACTAAAGAAGAAATACTGCACTTCTTCAAAAGCATAGATTTATAGAATGAGAAAATATATTGGGATATATATATTTTTGTCTGGATATCAGTATATTCTCCATCTCTGAGAATTCTGTGCCTTCAACTCTCCAAGAATTATGTTGGTGTCCTAGTGAACACAAAATCTGTTTCTATCAAAGCAAGGCCCATTAACTTTAAATAATAAGAGCTTAGAGGAAAATTATAAGAAACTGTTTAATATTTGCATTGACAAGGTGGTTCTTAGGAAGCAGATACCAGAGAAAAATGTTCATAAATATATATATTTTAACTATGGAATCTACAACACCACAACTGTTGTCTGTTTAATGACTGAAGGAACTGGCCTTTAGTCATTACATAGTATACACTTCTTATACAGCAATGTGACAGCATATGTAAACTGACCTTTTCTTCAAATGAATTAGAATAGAAATTCTACAGAATTTTCAGGACTGTGTATGTGTAACTTGTTAGAGCTGTCAAATTATCTGTGCCCACTGATTTGATAGGATAATAAAATAGCAATACTTTATGTGGTCAGGTGATGGAAGTTCCATGAGCAAAATTGCTCAGTTGAACAAAAAGACTAGTCAGGACATCTCAATGACATATATTTAGTGAAACATTATATAGTCACTCTACCATCAGAAAGCAAAGAGATCTGATTAGACATACTTGGTACACTTGAGGGATAAGGAGGATGAAAATGTCCACAGCAACATTCTTCATTTCTTGTGAGCCAGCAAACATTCATGTGAATGTTCAGTTTTTCTCAGACTTATAGTTTTCTACT
The DNA here is from genome assembly GCA_013399365.1 of Pampusana beccarii. Lineage (NCBI taxonomy): Eukaryota > Metazoa > Chordata > Aves > Columbiformes > Columbidae > Pampusana > Pampusana beccarii. The sequence continues at coordinate 290,235 of VWYH01004015.1, read as the reverse complement.
TTCACAGTTTTAGAGGGGATTTTTTTCAGTATCTACATAGCGTGTCGTTGTTGAAACACTCACAGAAAATGACTGAAGTGCACATTGCCAGGTCATGTTGAGCTTCTCATCAACCAACACCCCCCCCAAGTCCTTCTCATCAGGCTGCTCGTTATCCGCCCAGCCTGTATTTGTGCTTAGGATTGCCCTGACCCATGTGCAGGACCTTGCACTTGGTCTTGTTGAACTTCATGAGGTTTGGACAGGCCCACCTCTCAAGCCTGTCAAGACCCATCTGGATGGCATCTCTTCCCTCCAGCATGTCAACCACACCACACAGCTTGGTGTTGTCAGCAAACTGGCTGAGGGCGCACTCAGTCTCACTGTCCATGTCATTGACAAAGGTGTTAAACAGCACCGGTCCCAGTACTGACCCCTGAAGGAACAACTGTTGTCACTGGTCTCTATTTGGACATCAAGCCATTGACTGCAAATCTTCAGGTGTGACCATCCAGCCAATTCCTTATCCACCAACTGGCCCATCCATCAAATCCATTTCTCTCCAATTTAGAGACAAGGGTGTCATGTGGGACAGTGTCAAATGCTTTGCACAAGTCCAGGTAGGTGATGTCAGTTCCTCTTCCCTTATCCACCAATGCTGTAACCCCATCGTAGAAGGCTACCCAATTTATCAGCCACAAATTGCCCTTAGTGAAGCTATGTTGGTTGTCACCAATCACCTCCTTATTTTCCATATGTTTTAGCGTAGTTTCCAGGAGGATCTGCTCCATGATCTTGCTGGGCACAACGGTGAGACTGACTGGCCTGTTGTTGCCCAAGTCTTCATTTCAACATAACCCAGCAATTTGCACTTGCAGCCTAGAAAGCCAACCTTATCCTGGACTGCATCCAAAGACACGTGACCAGCAGGTCTAGGGAGGTGATTCTGACCCTCTACTCCACTCTCATGAGAGCCCACCTGGAGTACGGCATTCAGCTCTGGGGCCCCCAACATAAGAAGGACATGGACCTGTTGGAGTGGGTCCAAAGGAGACCACAAAGATGATCAGAGGGCTGGAGCACCTCTGCTATGAAGACAGGTTGAGAGAGTTGGGGTTGTTCATCCTGGAGAACAGAAGACTCCAGGCAGACCTTGTAGCAACCTTCCAGTACAAGAAAGCTGGAGAGGGACTTTTTACAAGGGCACGTAGTGATAGGACAAGGGGGAATGGCTTTAAACCGAAATATGGTAGATTTACATCAGATATAAGGAAGAAACTCCTCACCATGAGGGTGGTGAAGAACTGGAACAGGCTGCCCAGAGATGTTGATGTCTCATCCCTGCAAGTATTCAAGGCACTAGCAGAAGCAGGCCCTTAAAACGTGTAGTTGTTAAACAGATGTGTTATAACTACACCAAGGGCAGTATACATAGCATACACGCTTCTGAACTACTGCTGGACTCCTACTTTTGAGGACTTCGCTTACAAAGTGATAATATTCATGGCAGAACACTTCACCACATCTTAAGCAAAGATAGCGTAGATATTTATTTCATCAATTGATGCTTTACTATAAAAGAAATATGTATTTACAAGTTGTTTATAACTTTGTGCCTTTTAGCTTTCAATTGCAAACTCTTGGACTAAAAACTGCTAGAAAACAGAAATGCATCTTATATGTATTCGAGCAAGAACATTATTTCTGATCTTGAACTTTGCATTTCTTCTTCTAACAAAAAATTTAATCAGCCAACCCACAAGAACTTTAAAGAGCTTTGCTTAAAATGTTGGCCACATTTACCAAAAGCATGATTCATAAGATTTGTGCTATTTTGACCTAACTTGATTTAATATTTTTCATGGGTTTCTCTTGGTAACCTCTTCAATTATTATAATTTATTACCTTTCATGTTTCTGTGCTTGAGCCAAAAGAACAGATTGCATGAATTGTTTCTTTTTCCATACTAACTGAATAACTCTATTAGATATTTGAGATCTTATTTTCATTCTTTGGCTACAAGGAGTGAAACTTTTTAAAATTTACAGCTTACGCTCTATCAATGAAAATCTCTTTTCCAGCTTTCTTTTTGTCCTGCCTTGCTTCTTCATGAAAATTCAGTAGTGGTGAGAAACCTACCAGCAGAGCAATCACCCATCTGACCTAGTTCACTCAATCTGAGCAATAGTCCGTACTGTTTGTAATTGACTGGTGGTCATGTGGGGATTTTAAAGCTCCTGTCTTTTATAGAAGGGGATAATTGAAATTTTTTAGCCTAAATTTTGAATGCCAGAAGGTTTTAGGATAGACTTTACACTCCTGAATGTATGTGTAAGCAATGAAGTACTAAACACTGAGAATGCAGTTGAGTTTTGATTTTATTTTGCTGTAGTGGTTCAAAATTATAACCTTACCCTAAGTTTGTGTACCTGCTGAGGTTAGGGCATGAGTGGCCCTTTTGAAATCGCTGACATTAACTATATGCATAAAGTTAAACATATATGTATACATTTGCTGCCTCAGTTTATGCCTTTAATCTGAGAGGGAAAAAAAGTTTAATGAGGTTTGTAAACTGCTGATCGAAGACTTAACTGTGCTTCTTTATACCACTGCACTTTTTTTAAAACCTACAATAGTTGTCAGCTGAAGTTACTTGGAAAGCATCCATCAATTTGAATTTTCACTAGTCTAAGAGAAAAGATGTTTCATGACAGAAGTGAAAGATAGATTCTGTTAAGTAAAGCCTGCGTATGTGATAAGTATTCAGAAAATAACTGTAAGACTGATTCAAATTTTAGAAAACCTGCCACAAAATGCAAACGATCTGAACATATTTAGTGTAAAAAAAGGAGAAATGACAAGCTGAATTGATAATACAAGTAAGTGCTTAAGGAAGGGGTACTTATGGAAAAAGTAGTTTCTGAGGGCACAAACCTTTTTACTTGAAAGGACAAAGACATAAGAAAAGCTATAACTGGGGACTGGACAGACCCAAAGGAAAACGAAGGAGAGTAGATAGCTCTCCAGCTCACTCTGAAGGACAGCAGATTCTTCAGTTGATTTTTCAGACATTTTATAAAGTCTTTTACTGTGTTGTATTGATTTCTGTTGAATCTAGTGGTAGTTAAAATACCTGTCTTAAGTGTAGACACCTGGGTTCAGGTTTCTTTATCTCAAAGCAAATTATTTCTTTCATGTTTTTCTATGGAATATTCTCTAGGTCAAGGAGATGTACAATTGATACAGTATTCACTGTATTAAATCCTGTATAGGCTGTTGAAGAGGTCAGATTCATCTGTCATATAGTCCTATGAAAGGCATGTATTTTCTTACAGCATGGAGCATTTTTTAAAGGCAATTGTGCCTACGTAAGCAGCAGAAATAATAAAGAATTTTCTAGACACGTTGTCCAATATATCAGCTGAGCTTTCATGTTGTTCTGTGTATGTCTGGGTGGTTTTGCTAAAAAACATATGTAGGTATCTCATAATTCATACCTACTGTTCTAACTAGAAAAGCATCCTTTTTTAAAAGGTTAAAAAGTAATAACGACTGATAAAGAAGCCACTGAATTTATATATTTTTGTACTATACAAATGTTAAAGTTCTATGTGAAAAACGCAATGCCGTGATTTATTTCTATATGCCAAGTAATCACAGAATTACATATCTAAGCATTTTATAGTACTTTAGAAATAACACTGCATATTCTTTCATGTTAATGCAGTGATATGCCATTTTCACTATATCTGGATTAAATGCAATATTATTTTCTTCTAGCTGATTAGAAATAAATTTCAAAATTTTAGCTTTTCTTCTGGTTTGGTCATCCCAGCATGCACTTACATTCTTTGCTGTATTAAAAAGTTAAAATTTCTTCTGTTTCAGTCACTGAAATCGAACTTAGTGTTCTATAAAAAGTGTAGAATATTCTAAAAAGTCAAATTAGGGAAATATGTGTATTAAATGTGTTTTTTGCAAGGCTTTAGAATATGTCAGAGGGTAAAATAATGATAAATTTTACAGTTGGTTAAGTTCCCCTGTCTTTTTAAAATTCTGAATCATCTCTATCTCTGAGATTCGTAATCACTTCCAGTGGAACACTAAAAGTTGGTAGTCCATTGGAGCAGTGGTGGATTTTTTCTGCAAAGTGCTTGCTTGATCAGCTTTTGATTTATTACTATGTAAAATGCTTTGAAATAACTTGAGTATGAAAGGAACTTGGAAAAAAAAATATATATATATTCTATCCTGTGAAATTCTGTGCTCACATTTCCTCAGATGGAAAATTTGCTGAAAAGATTATAGAGGAGGTCAGACTAGCTGATCACAATGGTTCCCTTGGGCCATATAAAAATCTGTGACTAAATAACTAGTAGCAGTTTCTGTGAAGAAGTGAAAAGATACGGACTATTTTAGTGCTGGGAAAGTACTGCATGGGTTTTTTATTTCTAATAAAGTTAGAGAAAATGCACCTCTCTTTTCACTTATGACATATTGTATGTATTAATCTCTTTGAATTTTGTTTATCCTGTTTTAGGAGACTAAATGAATCATTTCATCAGTGTGTGTTACTTCAATATGTTGCTTCTCATTTGTAAAGAAAATAGAACCATTTTAATGCTCTCTAATCATTTACATAACATGTTTTTACAGCAGGAAGAAAAACATCCTCAAGCAATAACCTCTGTTGTCTACTGTGAAATTACTAGTATTTATTTAGGGTATGAAGTCTGAAAAATATAGACAAAATTCTTATCACAAGACAGTATGGAGATTATCAGAGGGAGATGAAAATTTAACTGGATTAAAAATTTAGAAGTGTCAGACCTATTACTTAGCTGAAGAAGTGTTCAACCCTTCCCTCTGCTTAAATGTGCAAGCTCAAGGACCTAGATCAGGAGTTCAACTTTACAAGAAGAAGGATGGTATATTTTAATGCTGCTTCACAGTGTAGGTTTTGTTGGTTGATTTTGTTATCAGCAAGCTTCTTGGAAAGCTGGTTTAGGATAGAAACCATAATTAAAAGAATTCAACTTTTTTCCCCCCCATTACAGCAATACTAAGTATAGGTACATCTTAAAAAGGGTTAAAGTACGTAAACTTTGTCGGCTGTCTAAAATACATGGAAAACCTGGCATTTCCTTGGCATTCTTTGTCGTTTTTTATACAATAGGCAATGTGACGCTGAACTGAAAGCTAAGAGCTTATAATGGCACTGGCAGTGCTACTACTGCCCTTCTGAAGAAAGGTAAAAGACCCTGTAAATCATTTTACTGCAGTAAAAAACTCGTGGTGAGCCTAGGCATAATTCTAATTTGCTGAGATTTCTGTGGGTTCGTTCTTGCCCCACCAGTCCTTCAATACAGGTTCTTGCAAACCAAGGACAGGTAAATTTTCCCTTTCGGTCCAACCTGACTCTCACAGTGAGTTTCTTCTTCATGAATTCACTGGAGCTGGAAGACCAAGGCAACAGGTGATCATCTTTGGTGTTTGCAACAGCTCCCTCTAGTACAGTTTTCTGCGCAGCAATGAAGATGGGGAACTTTGGGGAAAAATTGGAGAGAGCTACTGAGCCAGGAAGAATAACTAATCAGATTAAATCCAGTAACTTTTATGACTCGTATGACAGAACCATGTGGTGACACTCACGATGCAGTATGATTTCAATATTACATCTCTTAACCCACAGCACATCTAGGAATTGTTTCATGCACTCTCTCAGCATGGCATAAGGCAGTTTAATAGGGCATAGAAATACTATAAATTCATTTGGAGCAGGAATAAAGACTATCCTAACCATGCGAAATTCTGAACAGAATTTTGCTGTAGAGTAGAAACTTATGCAAAAAGACCACCACTTCATCATAGCTAGAAATAAAAAGTAAAAATAGAAGAGGAAAATCCAGGTCATTACTATAGATATTTAAGAATTTTATGTGTCAAACAGAGTCATGTTGCTTACTATTGTTCTCACGTTTATCAGGCTATTCATTCTGTCTTTCCCGTTGGAGACAGCCATCTTCGTAACCTGATAAGTACTAAAGAAAAAAGATAACAGAAACATTCTACTAGTTAGTAAACCTGTTTTTTACTGACAGAATTTTGTCTCACGAAAGCGAGATCTGTCCCTTTAACTCTGGGAAGATATAAGTTAAATAATCCTATCCGTTTTTTTGTTCAGTTTTTGTGTATATGAAAAACTACATTGACAACAAAAGAGCTCGTTGTGCATGTAGCTGCTCAGTTTGCAAAAGATGCCTTTATGGTCTCTGACTCCAAACCTGCAAACGTCTGCAGAGAGGATCAAGCTTAAGCATAATATTTGAAAATACTTTTAACTAGTTTTAAACGACCATATGCTAGATCTCATTATTAAATATACTTAAGTATTAAGGAGTGGTTAGAAGACACATTCATATCTACTGCATGTTTTAAAAGTCTTGTCCCGAATGGAATATTTTTTAGATACTGGCAGGACCCAGCAAACAGTAGTAAAAGCTCATCTAAAATGAATTATTTTTCCTATTGCCCTGGTTGTTCCTCAGGGTGGCTTTGAAGACTCATAAACCCATCCTCCCTTAGCCAAACATAACAAGATAACTTGATTTGAAAACAACTATCTTTCATGCTGTTTACCTTCCTCGTGCTGCACCCCAAGTATTCTCGCAGGCTGGTTTTTACACTAATAAAACCCAGTGGAAGGCATGATTGGGGACCATTAACCTTTAGAACATGAAAAGCTTAAGCTCAAGGAATATTTCTGAGCTGCCTCATAGTGCTCTGAAGCCAGTGCCTCCATCCTTCATCTAAATTGCCTGAATTCATTTTCAGGGCTGATAAACTGTCAAGTGAATTATGAGACAGGCCTTGGGTTAATTTATAGAAATGCTCCTTCACCTATACTGAGTAAATTCACCTTTCTTTGTTGAGCGTACTTACTTCAGCTTCCAAAACTATCTTATTTTACCCTGTTACAAGTCTGCATTTTAAACTCCTCTTTCTTCATTTGTAAAAAAACACGAATTTACTAAACAGATTATTATGAAGGGCATTTTTCAATGACATATTTACACTCTTTCAGATACAATAGTAATAATATGGTCAAGTTGGGTTATTAATTTTTGTTTTTAAAATACGATGAGAAAGCCTGTCTCACAATACTGCCAGCATTTCACCTGTCAAAGATGAGTTCAAAAGAATAATTCATATTTTATCTTTCCTTATTCAATGGCTAGACAGCCCACAATTTATGCTTATCTGGCTAGCTGAGTTCAGAAGGTGTCACAGGAAAATTCTGTGCTAGCCACTTACCTTTCACTGTTAAGTTCTGGCTCTTTTTTTCCATACATAAATTTGGTATATGTAATATGGAACTGGAAATAGCTTGACACTTACCCTTTTAAATTAATTATTTTGCGTACTTTATAAACAAGAGTCAGACAAGTTTCTCAAGCTGAGATACTTAGATTGTATTCCCACGAAAACTGCTAACAAAAAAAAAACCCCAAAAAAACAAAAAAACCAATTAGTCACAGCCATATTATGTTTACCTTTGAGTAGCTCTCAGATTGACATTATGTTCATCTTTAAATATTGTAATTATGGGATTCCAAAGGTATGGTGATAACTAGCGTGTAAGTTGTCTTACTGAGAGAAAAGATGTGAACATGTTTATTTGGAAATATAGATATAAATAAGCTTTTCGCACACTTTTAAAAAAAAATTTATTTTGCATATATCATTGTAGTCTCCTAGCTCTTCAACTTGGGTAAAATCTATTTACACTTCAACCTTTATGGTATATGCATGATTAGTTCTCAAATCTTGTATTAACAAGATTCTTTCCATGGTAATGGTTGTAAAGACCTCGCGTGTGTACCAATTATAGCATAATGTGCCCTTAGAGAGTACTTAGATTTCTTAGTACTATGTAAGCACCTGAAAGTCTAAAAGTCCTTGGGGACAAACAGGGTTTACCAGGCAGTCATGGAGTGTAAAGGGACTGATAGAAAGTATTTCTTGTTCAGAGAAGGGTACTGTACCTATCACCACATAACTAATAAGTTACAGGCTCCATTTTGATCACTTCTTTAACAAAAACCCTCCATTTTCTCTGCCCCAATTACGATTGTTTTCAGGAATGAAATAAGGCTTTGTAAAAATGCATCCCGTTTACTTCAGTGTATCCTACTGAAAAAGCACCACAGAGGTATGACGTATTGTAGATACAATATTTGAAAGTAAAATGCATGAGATGGTTTATGTAAGCCCAACAGGTACAGCTTTGGAGGTCTATAAGCTCTGTTATATATTTGGCACAAACACTGTGAAGTTCTGCAAGGAGAATGAATTTTTATTCCAATTAAAATACTTTGAAGCAAGTTACTTTTTTTGCTCTGATTTTTTTCCTGACCTGAATAATTAGCATGGTAATGTGTTCATACTTCAGAAGTGTATTCTGAAACTTAATCCACTCAGCGTCATAGACAATTAGTATTGAAATGGTAAGCATTATTTACCGAGGTCCTGATCTTACAAAGAGAACCATGTGAAAAAGAACTTGGAAAGAGCAAACTCAGTGCATGCAGAGGAGGGGTGTGGAAGGAGATGGGGGAAAGATCCTGTGGTTGCCCGGCACTACTTACATCCCTGCCACAGAAAGGGCCGCACTCTTAGGCAGTTCCCACTCCCTGCATTCTACACAACGAGGTTGTTGGCAGTCCTGCAATTCTTCACTTTTCTACCCAAAAGCCATCAGAATTCCATTCTGTCCAAACACAGATGCCTTCAGAGCTGTTCGTAGGCCATTGATAGCCCCATGGTAGAGAGATGGGAGTCATAACACAAAGGTCTTGCCCGTGAAATTATCCAAGAAAGACACCCAGATGCACATCCATGCAAACCCATCCTGTGAAAACCATTGTTGCTTTGCATAGTCGTGGTCACAGCCTCAATGAAAGGGCTGTTTATATTCCAGGTTTTATGTTGCTCTCACTGTATTGTCCAACCTTAATAAACAGAATATAATAAGAAGAATAGTCAAATAAAAAAGAACTAGGGCTGATCAAACATGCTTATTGTAACAATTCATTTCTTTTCGATTAGTTACCTATGGAAGGTATATTGGAGTTATAAAGACTAAATTGATTGTGTTTTCTAATTAAGAAGAAAATGAGGAAAGAGGCTGAATATTTATTCCAGAATTGCAGTGTACAGTATTTAAAATGCATGACAAGCTACAGTCTTGCTTCCTAATTACTTAGTCCCTGTCACTTCTCATTAACATGTAAATCATGTCATAAACATAGTAAAGGTGGAGTAAAATATGTCCTTAGGGGAGGGGGCATACTGGAAAATTGCTTTGGGCAGTGTGGTGGTGAGAGCGTTTCATTTGCAGCTCATCTGTATTCCACTCCCATGGGAAGCTGCATATATGAGATTTAAAGCAATCATATTTTCTTTGTCCTAGGCTGAAGTGGTTGTTGCACTTAAACAAATCGATCTGCAGGTTTTGAATTATCTACAAGAAAATTAGCATGCAAATGCCAAATCTAACAAAAGGGTTGAGAATTTGTCTATGGAGTAATTATGTTCTTTTTAAAAAAGAAATAAAAATTTGTTTACGATCTTAGGTGATTGTCCTGAAAATAAGAACATTGTTAATAAGATGGTTTGATTCACAGCAATCCACTAGCAAAAACCTCTGGGCACCTTACTACATAAAAATGAATTATACAAAAATAAGACAACATTCAGAACATGCAGAATTAATTATGTTAATTAGCGAACTTATTTGAAAACTGGAGATAGAACTTCCATAAACTCAATTACCTTTTAGTATGTTTCTTTAGTATTTGTAATAATAATTGTTTCTAAACTACTTCATGCAACAACGTTAACACTTTTTACTCGCTCCAGGGACTCAACATGCTGAAAAGGCATCAAGGCCTATAATTTTATTGAGAAAATCACTTTACGGATATGACTTTGCTTATAATTTACTCACCTGCCACTGACTGAATGATGAATAGGGTAGAACTAGAAGGTTTTCTTATCTAACATTACACTCAAAGCTGAGGAAAAATACACAATTTTTTAAACAATAATTGTGATACTTTTTTCTCTGTTGACAACTACTTTGGAGTCCTTTATCTGAACAAGAAAACTGAATTTAAAAACTTCACCCTCTTGTCAAATTTCATTACGCTTCATGAATAAAAATATTTGGATTAAATATTATATAGGAATGACTGGCTTCTCTGTATTTCTTCTAGCATTTTGCATAGTTAGATATCCGATTTAGCTAAAATTTCACTGATCTGGTGAAATGTAGAAAAAAGAGTGGTAGAAATGAAAAAAAAAGAGAGAGGTAAGCATTTAAATGCATCATTAAATTAACCTACAGCACATAATTATATATAATATGTATATATTATACTGTACTTTTTAGCACTTTCTCTAGGAGTATGGCAGTATATTTAAAAAAGAGATACTGGCAAGTGGTTAGTGGACATCTGGGACTTTTGACATGAACGATGTGTATTTCACACATCTAGAGGTTACTGAAGCATTTAATATTGAGGAAAGGAAGAATTTTCTATCCCATCTCGAGAAAGAGGAAACTTTTACTTTTTTTTTTTAATTCTGGAAACAAGGATTATCTCATTCCACAGCTTCTGAGGATTTTGACTGCAACTAGTTTTCCTTGGTCATGCCCCATTATGTGCCATTACATCCACTGACAAAGGATCAGTTGTATTGTTCCACTAAAATGTTTTGAGCTAAGTTTTCCCTGGTAAGCACAGTTTGCTTGCAACTGAGTCATCTTGTTTCAAGAAGTCAGTCCTTCTGGAAAGACATTGTGTTCCCATGTTTAGTGTTACCTTCACAGCCAAAAGGTTTGGAGATACGTATTTTAGTGAATTAAAGTTGAAATTTTAGACTCTGCTTATGAAGCATATTTTTAAACTAAATGGCAATTACACTGCAATAAGTCACTTCCTCAGCTCACTGTGTGGTTTACTGGACGTAAAAAGCTTTCAAACAAAAAGCAGCTAGTGGTCACAGTGAACATTAAGTGAACTTTAAATTTCCTGAACAAAGAAAGATTGAAGAGATTTGAGTAGATGAGAATGGTGAGAGAAGAGTTTTCACAAGTGGAGACAGAAAAGCCATGATTCTCAGAACTGCCGTATGCGGGGGCATATGCTCAAATAAAGTTAGTTTTCATCACATTTTTTTGGTAGAAGTCAGAGTTTAAAAAATCCATTCATTATTACAAGACTGAGTTAAGTTAAATGTAAGAAAGGTAATTTCTCTTCCGCTAAAAGCACTTGCCCACAGACTTGCCTCAGCATACGAGGAGGCGAGTTAAAGCGGGGTTAGTCATAGCTCTGTGACGTTGTTCCCTAAAGAGAGGGAATTTAGTCCACACCTGAAGCAGGATTCTGGCTGAAGGATCAGAGTCTCTAATTTAGCCATGAACTGATGACAGCATGGATTTAAAGACACCGGTAAATGTGTGTGCTTGAGTCGGATCAGAAGAAATGTCTTTGCTCACAGTGGTAGGAAGAGGGAGGAGATGGGAAGTGACAAGTTCAGGTTTTTCAATGGTTGTGTAAGCAGGCTGAAGGCAGGAGGAGAGACAGGGCTGCCGCGGGTCGGCATCCTGGCTGACGGGCAGCTCGGCTGCGCTCTCAGCCCAGGTAGGTCAGCAAACCCTTCATGAGGCTGACAGGAAAGGTGGCCATTGCTCTTCCCATCTCCGAGGGCAGCTGGGGGGCAAACACTGAAGAAGCTGCAAGTCAGCCCCTTTATGAGCCTCCTGTGGGACCTGAGTGATGAGGGACAGTACCACGTATGGAAAAATATGGTTTTTGGCAAAGGCAGGTTAGTGGAGAAAGGGACTCAGAGAAGCTCATGGCACTGCCATCCATGAGTCACTCAATGGCAGACCTTCCAACAGGAAGTTCCCAGACAGGTCAAGCTGAGAGGCCATATCACTTTTTTCCTTATCCCAGTAGTCGTTTAGGCTCTGGGGAGGCCTTATTGTTGCCTTTCAATACTTAAAAGGAGCCTATAAGAAGGATAGGGACAGACTTTTTAGAAGGATGTATTATGACAGGACAAGGAGTAATGGCTTTAAACTAGAAGAGGGGAGATTCAGGTTAGACATGAGGGAGGAATTTTTTACAATGAGGATGGTAAAATACTGGCCCAGGTTGCCCAGAGAGGTGGTAGATGCCCCATCCCTGGAGACATTCAAGGCCAGGCTGGACAAGGCTCTGAGCAACCTGATCTGGGTGAAAATGTCCCTGCTCATGGCAGGAGGGTTGGACTACACAACCACTGAAGATCCCTTCCAGCTCAATGATTCTATTATTTACCTGCCATCATAACAGCATTTCTCCCTGCCTTCTTCACCAGGTCATAAAAGAGCCTGACTCTGGGAACGGACGCTTCCCACCTTCCCCTTCATCCATGCCCACCCCAGTTACCTGGGAGCAATTTTGCTCCCCTGAGTATTATTCCCTGAACACCAACCTTGCAGAAATAATCTGAAACATTTGCATAGCTGCCTATTCCTTGCAAGTGTGCAAACTAACTCAGAGGTTTTGCACAGAGCATCATGCATTGGGCCAGCAGGAATTTGAGGCCTGCTGGGGAAACATCAGGAAAGCATTGGAAAGGTGAAAGTTTCCTTCAAAATAGAAAGGATGATCTGGAGGAATTAGCACAGAGGTACAACAAAATGTATCAGGCACTGAACAGGAAAATGTAGATGGGAAAAAGATTAGCACCAAAAGCAGCCTTCAGGGAACCACAGTAAGGAAAGGGTGGGAAAATACATGATAATGGGGTGTGGGTGGGCATTACAGTGAATAGATATTCATTGGTGCTCTATAAACAGTAATTATTTCTGCCTCTGTACTTATCTTTGGTTGACTTTGGGGGTTTTTTAGTGAGTTATTTAAAAAAATAATCAAAGGACCAAGTTCTGTAAGAAATGTCAACAAAAACTCTTAGTTTCAGTCAAAGAGAAGAAGAAGGGAAGAGTTAAAAAAGCCAGGAAATGGGCAGTTAAGAATAGTTTCCTGGTAACCAAAAAATTATGTGAAGCATGAAGCAGAAAATGAAAATTGAAATAGAAGGTGGGGAGGAGCTATGTACTTCAGTTACATTTTTGCATTTGAATTCTGACCCATTATTAAAATTTTCTGAGCCAGACAAAAAAATTGAAGGCAGTCTGGGAACAGTGCTCAGTGACAGTGACATTTCCTGACAGAGCAATTCTTTGCATATCAGTTGTACTAATTGTATTCAAACTGACAGCGACAGTTTAACCCATTCACCAGAGGAATCGTCTTGCTGCAAGACCAGTGATCTATGTTTTCATTTAGATGTCAATCTAGCCTTGTGCTGTACATTTTAAAGGTACAATTAGCCTTAAATTATTAATACCAATGTGATAAACATCATCTCCCTTTGAACTGTTGCACAGCAAAATCTTAAAAAAAAAAAAAAGAAAAACAGCTTGTTTTCTCCTGAAGAAAAACTTGGAAAACTAAGATTTTTGCCCTTTTCAAAGCCAGGCTGAAAGAAATCACTTCTTGCCCAAGGTTGTTTTCTTTATTTGACCATAAATGAAAATAATTTTGAGCATCAGAAAGTGTTTTTTCAACTCCACAAATACTCAGAGTCCATCATACAGTTGAAACAACTGAAATCCAACTGCCTATGTAATTTTCTGCCAGTCCAAGTGGGTTTAGATTTTTTACATGAGAGGCAGGAGACCATATCGGCCTGGAAGACAGGAACATCAGATGAAAATCGGTTAAATACTTCCATTCATTGTAGAAATTATTCTGCCCATAGAAAACTTAATCGTGGGTGGAAATGGAGAGAGATTAAAATCCTGTGTGACTGGCCAAGCTCAGAGGGTTGGAAGCTGCTTTAGATGCATATTCGGTTGTCCTTTGGAAACTGCCAAGCCCTATAAATGCTTCCCAGGCCTATTTCTCTGCTGCTACAACACTTCTAGCTGCTGCAGAAAATATTACCAGAATAAATCTTCAGAAATTACACCCTGCCTGCAATTGGACTGGATTTGTACTGAAGATGATGGGTGCCTGAATAGACTTTTGAAATACAGCTTAAGTAGTCACTAAATTCAATTATGGTGTGGAAAACTCCCAGATACAAGATAGTTAGTCTATGAATATAAGATACAGGCTTAATTGCTAAAAGACAAGAGAATAAGAGGTGAGGGTAGGAGGGTACTGTAGGTAACCTCCAGGACCTGAAAACCTGTGACTTTTAAAATATGACTCGTTTCTGCCTGGTGCTGTTGGCCTGGGTGGTGAATAGGTTATATACTGTGTTAAGAATTATGGGAATGACCCACTCTTCGAAAAGACTGGGCAAAGAGAATAAGCAGAAGGTTTGAAGAAAAATCCAAACCAAACTATTATTAAATGCAAGAGAAAGAAGAAAAATTTTATAGAGAAATTACAGAAAGAAGGAAAAGATAGATGGAGAAAAATAATGAAGAGAGTTTGGGTGTTGCAGAAAATCAATATAGAAATGTTAGCTTTCAAAAAAAAAAAATGAATAAACAGTTTGACATAGTGCAGAAAACTACGGTACCTGATGTCTGTCAATGTGTTTGGGTTTTATGACCACTTTTGCAGAGCCATGGTATGAAGACTATATTCACCTGGTAGCTCAGACTCAATTAGTGTGCCATAGATTTTTCTTTAGATGGAGTTTGATCTCTCTTCCCATGGGCCCTTGAGAAATGAAAGCTGTAGAGCACTCTTAAAGCTTTTAGTTGAGAGACTTCAAAATTTTCCTTGCTGAGAGACAAGGAAAAACTTAAGCTAGGTGAACAACCAACATGATGGCAATGAATGTTTAACTAAAAGTCACGGACTTTGATCCAATGAAAAGCTCTTTTAATAAAGCTTGCATGCAGGCTCAACGTTAACAAGATCAATGTATTTAGCCCAGGTAAGGAGTCTATGCGTTACTGTATAGAGTGCAATGAGGTATCAAATGAATGTTTAACTGGTGTCTAAAAAATCCTTACAGATATAAAACAAATACAGCAGTAAATGCACATATTCTCATGCTGATCCTAAAGTGACAGATCATTTGAACAGGTTTCATTTTATGGAACTTCAGTCCTCTCAAAGTGAGTTGTCTAATTTCATGCTAGTCACACAGGCTTCCTTTCCAGTAAATGGAATAAATAGGCATAGCTGAAAGATAAATAATCTGGCCTACTTTAGAAGCTATTTTAGGATGAATGGTATTATCTTTTGGAGGTGCTTGTTTCTCTTTGACAACAATGAAGAGAATCTGCAGTGACTGGCTCAGAGTAACAGATTTAACTTTTAGATCCCTAAATTATGGCAAATCAGTTGTGTCCTTTGTTACATGAAGGAGGGTCAAAGTGTAAAACATTGTTCTCCCGACAAGTAGTGTTTTCAGGGGTTTTTTTTCAGAAAACATGAGTTGTTGCCTGTTAGTAATTCAGACATGAAGTAATTCAAGAATCATTTGCCTTTTTCTGCCTTTGTTTTCTCACTGTTGTCTTCAGGTCTGGCTGGTCTATGTTTCAAAGGCTAACTTAGCAGAAGTTTATGAAGAATCTCAGTATGATGTATTATTTTTAAAGTACAGGAATATTTTGTGGAGGCTTTATATTTCTGTATCTTATATGCTCCACTGAACAGCATAGTAAAGTTAAAAATATCTTGCGATATGAATTTTTTAACAAACAAAAAGTCTTTAGATGTTTTTGAAAATTATATAAAAATAGAAGGAAAAAAAAAAAAAACGAATGTAGAACAGCACATAGGAATGCAACTTATGTTGCTAGATGCTTATTCTTTGCTTTCACCTGATGACTAGGTTTGAGTATGTTAGGGTGCATCCTTAGCCAATAGTTCCCCAAAAGCTATCCTGAGCTTTTGTATCCGTCTCTGAGTTGTGTACTCCTCACAGTACCACACTACAGATGATGTTGTGCTCATCTTCTGGACGTTTTCCCAGTGTTATGTGGGAGACTTCTTGTACGTGGATCAAAATATGGTATTTCCATAAAATATACACAATGATCTGTTTTCCTTTGAAAGTTTGCTTTTGTGAAATGCTTATTGTCATCAGCCCAGTTGTTTTAGATAAATATTTGGTGTTCCATCTGAGCAGATCTCTTCCTGTGTGGCAAGTGGCCTTTTTACAGGCTGCCGATAGGATGCAGTGCGGGGCATATACAGCTGTGGTTCTAATACATGCAACTGCATGTAATTCACTGCAGAAATTGGAAACCTGCTTTTGTCATTTGTGTGTCATCAGTTTGTCTTATGATACTAACCTTATTTTGTACCGTTTTGAAATCACAGATTCCTGCTAAGTAGACTGCTTGCTTTTTTATTATTTTCTTCAGGATTTCATTTTACTGTTTACTATAAAGGCTTTAAAAATAGGAACCACTCTTAGCAGGGCTACTGTAGTACATCATTGTGATGTTAAAGCTGTCAAGGACACGAAATAGCATCATAACATTTTGACTGAGTACAATTGACTGTGCTGTAGCTTTGAGATTGAGGTTTGCAAGCCAAGTGTCAGTAGAGGTAACTCATTAGCTACATGGTTTTCACTAAAAGACCACATAGGAGGTTGGCACATAATGTTTAGCTATATCGTCCCAAATGTTTTTTGCAGAACACAGCTTTTCAGAAGGTTTGCTTCTAGGTGTGGTGGGCTGACCAGGGCTAGACACCAGGTGCCCATCAAAACTGCTCTGTCACCCCACTCTTCAAACGGACAGGAGAGAGAAAATACAGCGGAAGGCTCGTGGGTTGAGATAAGGACAGAGGGAGATCGCTCAGCAATTACCCTCACAGGCAAAACAGATTGGACTTGGGGAAGGTTAATTTAATTTATTACCAATCAAAATCAGAGTAGGGTGATGAGAAATAAAAACAAACCTTAAAGCACTTTGCCCCAACCCTTCCTTCTTCCCAGGCTTAACTTTACTGCTAAATTATCTGCCTCCTCCCCTGAGCAGAGCAGGGAGACGCGGAACGGGGTTTGCGGTCAGTCCATCACACGTTGTCTCTGCCGTTCCTTCCTCCTCAGGTGCAGCACTCCTCACACTCTTCCCCTGCTCCAGCATGGGGTCCCTCCCATGAGAGACAGTCTTCCATTAATTTATTCAACATGGGTCCTTCCCATGGGCTGCAGTTCTTCATGGCCTGCTCCAGTGTGGGTGCCTTCCATGGGGTGCAGCCCTTCAGGAGCAGACTGCTCCAGCCTGGGTCCCCCTGGGGTCACAAGTCCTGTCAGAAAACTGGCTCCAGCCTGGGCTGCTTTCTTCCTGGGGCCATAGGTCCTGCCAGGAGCCTGCTCCTGCACGGGCTTCCCATGGGGTCACAGGCTCTTTTGGGCACGTATCNTTTTTTCTCTTTTTAAATATATTATCCCAGAGGTGCTACCACTCGCTGATGGGCTCAGCCTTGGCCAGCAGTGGGTCCGTATTGGAAGCAGCTGGCATTGGCTCTAGCAGACATAGGAGAAGCTTCTAGCAGCTTCTCACAGAAGCCACCCCTGTAGCCTCCCCTACTACCAAAACCTTGCCACACAAACCCAACACACTGGGTAAGCAACCATGTTTCTTTTGGGTCCCCAGACTCCAATCTCTTCTCTACTGAAACAAAAAGTGAAACTCTTACCTTTTCCAAAGTAGGTTAAACTTTCTCAAAGTAGGCTAGCTCATCAGATGAGCCGCCTTCTTGGATAAGTGTTCACAATGCTCAAGTACCCTGGGACTTGCTGGCCTCTTGTACCAGACCCAGTACCCAGACCCAGCGTGCTGGATTTTAACAAAATGTTTTGAGGACCAGAAAGATGGGTAAAAATGCTGTGCCACATACACTGGAATCTCCACAGGTGACAGGAATCGTGAGGGGCTGGTGTGGAGGCAGAGCGCTCCTGAGTGTGCATTGGCACAACATAAATGATAAGCTGGTGCAGTGAAAGCAAAGAATATCAAAGCTGAGAGGATGTTTTCAAAGGATGATAAATGCCTATGAAATTGTGCAAGCCACATTCCACATTTCTGTTTTAGATGAGGATAGGAGATGAGGAACAACTATTTCTCTGTCCTGACAGAAAAAAAGATTCAACAAATATGCACACCTCCCCAGCCCCCAACCTCCCCAAAAAGGAAGAAAAAAATCATTAATAAGAATTTACAGTTACTGATCGGAGAACAGTACCACAGTGTATTGACTGTTTCACTGTGAAGGCAGTCATAGTTTGTGTAGAACACCTGGTATTACAGCAATTTTGAACTCATGTTTTTAACTTCTTTGTTTTAAACAAGATTTCAGATAATATCTTATTCTGAAGTTGAGCCAGACGTGCATTTAAAATAGATTTGTAAATGGAACACCTGACATGAGAGATCTGTCAATAAATAACACATGAGCAACTTCAGTTTTCTGTAGTCATTAAGAGCACTGATTAAGAGTGTATGTTCTCAGCCTCTCATTGGACTCTGTGTGTCAGTCAGCTGGGGAAAAGTCAATTGTGTCAAAAAAGGTGGCGGTCAGGAAGTTTCTTGAGAAGTTTTGATGGCTAAAAAGTGGATCATTTTCTGTAAACCACCATCAGTTTTATGTGTGTAACAGCTCTTATAGCTTATATATTCAACGGTGAAAACAACCGTGATTTCTTTCTTTCTAAGCAGTGAGTTTACAGCAGGTATTTGATGGTGTTTTAATGAAGAGAAATGGAAAGGTGATACTTCCGTTCATGAAGGGAAAGGATCTTGTTTGAATCACCACAAGCTTCCTCCAGACTTGATGGGAATTTGAATCTTAGAGGCATTTAAAGTGAATGAGGAAAGGAGTGTCAATAGAAAAATTTCTAATTCAGGGTTATGTATTCTCATATATATATAGCATGATATAGATGTGTAAATACTACAGAACTACTGGAAGATGGATAGGCTATCTCAGTCATATAATCTCAAACATCTAGGAAGGAGAAGGTTGAGGATTCTTTTTCAGCATATTCACTTTTTTTTAAATGTTCTTAAGAAATAAACCATTATTTTAAAAAATAAGATACAAAAAAGGATAGTAATATTTTTCCTGTATTTTTAAACTATGATCTATTTTTCTTAAGGATATCTAGAAAAAAATATCCTGTGATTTCTAACTTATTTTGTATAATAAAAATATAATTTTGTTCTTGAATAGACACCGTTGAAGTTTCTAAGGCATGCCCATGCTTTTTAAGCAAATCAAAAGTGGCTCTGCAAGTCAGATATTATAATAAGAAGAACACAACTCTTGAACACCAACAGCTATACCACAGAAGTCTTAGTAAACCTTGGCATGATATTACGTGTGATAGGTGTCATATGTCTAAAACCTGAACACAAATCATGAAATGAGTGAAGGAGTAAATACATCAAACATGAAAAGGTGTGCCTCTGTGAGCCACCCTTTATATTGGTCCACTAAGGGTGTGAGAGTCTGGGAGGTAGAACTCTTTATAGCATTTTTTTCTACCTTTGAACATGGATGTTGAAGAAATACTGCTTACTTGTGTAAGAAAATTTGTCATTCATAGTCAGGAAGAATCTAGTCATCTTTAAAGTACAGATTGTCAGTTCAGTTTAGTTGGTGTTGAATTTGCCATTGACTCTAGTAAAGACATTGTCATTAAATGGCCATTATATGATTTTGTATGATTTTGTACCAAAAAAAATATTTTTGGACAATTTAACATATTTATAGGACTGAATATAAAAGATACCATTACTGAATGTGCAAAATGCTAGGAAGTTCAAGATGTTTGCAATATATTGTTTTAATCAGTACCTCTGAATATGAATTCAAAGATAACACCAGTTACACTGTAGGGAGACTAAATGGCCAAATATAAATTTTGTATGGTGTCTCTTATTGCTGGAACGTCAATGAGAATATATTGTCAATATATTACAGTATTCCACACAAGGAAGTAGCAATGGTATGTCAACAGCATACGAAAAGTAATCACAACTGCAGCAAACTATGTTTTGACAAATGAGATTGGTTTGGTTTGGTTTGGTTTTATATAGAAACACTAGAAACAACTACTGCAAACCTTTAGCTCTGCTGGAAAAAGAGGAAAAAAAAGTATTTCCAAGATGCTGTAAAGCACAATATATCCAAGTCAAATGAAATATTAATCATCTAGATACCTGCTGGTATAACACAGTCACACAAACATGCATCAAAGGGTTTCCTAAGTTATAAAAGAGCTATCCTTGTGATTGTGGAAATTGAGATTACATCTGGAAGAAACTGCATTCTGAATTGATTCAAAAAAAAAAAAACGATTAAATTCTCTGACAATGCACTAATAGGAGAGTTCTATACAAGCAACTGTGAAATCAGCAAGGATGTAAAATCGATTCTGTATTTAAAATAATTCACAAAATTACCGTGTGAGCTAATTAAAGAAGACTAGAGGGAGTTTTATTGCTTGGGGTTTTAAAAATTGGAGTGGATGAGACACTAGGGGGCCTGTTCAAAAACCTTTGAAATCTTTTGAAGTAATCAGAAGCCTGTCCCTTGAATTTCAGCAGGTTTTGAGTCAACCATAGCTAGTGGTACTAAAGGAGTTACTCCCCATTGTTAGGATAAACAAGTATATCACCCGGAAGTGTTTTCCATTTTCTGACTTACACTTTTCTAAGGGTAGGAGAGTAGGAAACCTGACATTTTTTATCTCCCAGAATGAAATTAGTTGCAACATGAATAGAAAATAAAACAAGTTTCCCAGTCGTATGATATAAGGTTATATATTTCTATATTTTTCAGTGTTAATAAATGATATGAACTCTGTTCTTTGCTAAAATTCAATCTCGTTCACTAGCCAAGGTACACAGAAAGCAGTAAATTTTCCAAGCAGAAAACTACTGCTGAAGAAAATTTAGTAAATTAATTGGGAGTCAATAAGAAACATAATTTCATATTATCATCAATAATTAATTAGGTTTTGAAGAAGTCTGGAATTTAGTATGGAACCTAACAGGAAGGAACCATCTATTTCCCATAAGTTTTTCATTAGGTATTCCAACATTTTAGAATAAAATTTTTAAAACACTTTAAAATGGATGAGTACATTCCATTAGACTTGCATATTCATAACTCAGTTTTTCTTTCAATAAAGACCAGAAAAGTTCATGTAAAGTATAACTTCTACTCCTGTAAGTCTTGAAAAACTGTAGTATACATAAGAATAACTCTATTCAGAAGTCAGGTATTTTCCTTGAAGGACTAGACTCCATCAACCTGCTTGTGCTGATAGATACTGTGCTGGTTTGACTGAAAGCAAGTTAATTTTCTTTGTGCACTTAGAAACTTGCATTTTTTGTAGCTACCACAGTTGTTGTTTGAATTTAGTTTAAGAACCAGAAGATAACACCCCAGGACAGAGTTAATGTTTTTCTTCAAGTGACTTTCCAGTGTCTTTGAGTTGGATCAAAGAAGACTGTATGAGCTTACTGTTATCTTAGTGGTTGCCTGTGAGCCAAGGTCTTTCTGAGCTCTCTGCCTGCAGGTGTGAGGCAGCTGGAAAGGGGCACACAGATGGGGCAGAGCTTGACTGACATCCAGACTGATCAATGGGAATATTCCATGCCATTAGCATCATGCTTCATGTTTAAGGAGAGTAGGATTTTTTCAGCTAAGCGGAGATAGAGATGGGGACACTTTCTGGTTCTGCTCTGTTTGGGCTGAGTTCCATTTGGGAGTTCTTTTAGTTTGGCTTTTGCCATCCTGCCCTCTTCAGAGGCCTCTGGGGCTTTCTGCCTTTTTCTCTCTCATCCTGGGATCAGCTTTTCGGGACCAGGGTGCTGCTTCCTGGGAATGACTGCTTGGTCCGCATGGAGTTTGCAAAGAATTCATAGAATCATAGAGTTATCTTGGTTGGAAGAGATCTTCAGGATCATGGAGTCCAACCATAAAAATAAATCACATTGAGTATTTTATTATTTTATATTCTATTGTCATTTTATATAGTAGTGATAGTAGTAGTAGTGGTATTCTAGTATTATTTTATTAAACTGTGTATGTCTCAGTCCATGAGTTTACCCCTTCCCTTTTGATTCTCACCCCTGTTTGGGGGGCAGCAGGCTGGGAGTTGAGTGAGCGGCTGTCGTGGTTAGATTGCTAACTCGGGTTAAGCGGCGACACATACATATATTTATATTTGCATGTGCAGCTGTGTGCATGAGCTCCCTAAAAAGCCATCTGGGTGAAATTACTCTCCCACTTGTTAATATAACATAAAAACTGGATGAAAGTGCTAGCTGTGGTTTTTGGAGATCTCTGAAATTAGTGTAAATTCTGACCGTTAGCTATGGTATACAGAGTAACGGACCAAACTGGAGGAGAGCAAAACGACTGGCCAAACACCAGTGTCTGTGCCTGTGTTAGTGTCCAAGGGGATCTGCTGGCAGGAGTTTGCTCTGTGGAGCCTTTCCCATGTGAAATGAAAGCAAAACGAAAGTGGCTGATAACCTGCTCACTCAAAAATCTCTTCTGAAGTAGATCTGCTAGAGGCCTCCTAGCTATTTCACTTCTGCCTAAATTGTCATTAATTTTTCTTTCTACATAACCAAATTTCATGCCTTCTAGCAATCTAAGAAATGAGACAGGCATATCCATTTTTAAAGTAATTATAAGGATAGAAATTTGGAATGCCTTATATATAACTTAAAGATCGGAGCTAAATTTATAGCTTTTTTTTTTTTCCCCTGGTCATAATTATCCACTCTATACACTTATAAACTCATCCAACCCATTTTTGCTTAGGTGAAAATTCCATTGGTTGATGACCATCCATCTGTGTCTTCTTTAACTAAATCAGCTGTTTGTGGTTAATAGAAACACAATGACCAAATACATAGGTTAGCCACTTAGAAAATCAGGAAAGATTGCTAGTATGCAAGGTATACTGAATTCTGTCACTTGGGATAGAAGGAGCTACAACTTTTTGAAGTAGCTTTCAGGTTAAAATGACACTCTAAGAATGTACCTGTGTGAAGAAACAAATGGGCCTTAAAATAAACCAAGATCTATGTTATACAATCAAGACCTTTTCCCCCAGAGTTATAAGGAGAAGTACTTTTTAATTACTGGAGCTTGAGCACACATTTTAAAATGTCTGAAGATTTGCACTTTAACAAAAGTCCAAGTTGATCCACTGAAATTTACGATTTCTGTTCATCCCTGAAGTGATGAATTTGTGTCTCTAATACTTGAATAATCCATTAAGTGTCTTCCACTGAAGCAAAACCAGGTAAACAAATAAGTGGAGCTGAAAAGCCAAGACAATGATGTTTTAAAAATATCTGTATGCATCATTAAATTATAATGGCAGAGTTTTTACTGTTTGTGTTTTATTATATCCTTATTTCTAAGTGGGGAGTAAACGATAGCTTTTTTTTCAAAGATTAAAAACATTCTGCTTAGTAGTTTGATCTGTTTAATTAGTGTGCTCCACAGACAAGGTATGCAGACAGAAAATACCCCCAAAAACCTCTCTTTTCAGTCTCTTTTACAATTTAGTTAATATATAATGTATTCCTTGGTATAAGAGGCCTTTACAAATCATCAAGAAGCAATGTGAATTGATGCAACATCACTTCAGTACTATAAACTTGAAGTTAGTCAGAAAAAAAAAAAAATATGGCTTTCTATAATGACTAAATAAAGAATTAAAAATACTTGCAAGTGTATCATTTGACATCAGCTGAAATGCGGAACAACATATATTCATTTTTAGTGATCCTGTATTAAAGTATCTGTTTATGTTTGTAGTACAAAGAATTAAATTTAAAAGTCAATGCCGTTCATACTTACTTTTTTTTTTTTGAAAGAAAGCTCAACAGTAAATGTTTTGGAATTATAATAACATGAAGAAGTGGTAGTGAACCTAGCAGAAGTCTGTAAGGGCAGCCAGACACTCAGTCCTGACAAAACTGGTTGAAAGTCATTCTGATCTTTTCACTATAAAAAATCCCCAATTAATAGAATTTGACATCAATTTTTTTCAGTCACCTGGTTTATGTAACAAAACCATTACACACTAGACAGAAATAGCATGCTTTACTCAGGAAAAGAGTAGGGTTGGATTAATTAGGAAAAAAGGTATTATAGGCATTACATAATTTCTCTGTGGATCAGTTACTGGAAGAATGGGTTTCATGTAGTAGGTGATTCTTGCAAAAACCTCAGGACTAACAGTCCATGGATTGGCAGCACCCAGGCAGAGTTCAGACAAGTGCATAATTGAGTCCTGACGTCAAAGAGGGTATGGGAAATATCATCTTCCCTTGACCTTAATAGAAAAGATGACATGATGAACAAGCTGGGTTTGATAAAAGATTCTTATGTCAAAACAAAACTGGTAGCCAACAATTTTCACTAGAGTGCAAAGCATCACTGCAATGTTTTTCAATAATGGGAAAGATACATCACAGAATACTATTGTATGTTTATCCTAAAACTTTTTAGTTCGTTTTTCTTTTGCTATCTATTCATAAGACGGCTAGAGTGAATCTTCAAATAATATGCTGTACGTGTTCATACATCAGTGTTCTGTTGAAGAAAACAAAACAAAACAAAGCAAATCAAACTTCTACAAGAACAAAAATAGCAAAAGTTATAAATTAGGAGCTATACTTAGTATCAGAAAGTTTCTTACTTTTACCCAAGAGTTTCTTCATCTCTAAAGATAAGGCTTAAATAAATTTTTAAAAAATATTTATTTAATATTTTCTTCTGCAGAACTCAAAATACTGTGAAAAGATGGTAATCAGGTGTCTTTGTGGAAATGTGAACGTGATAATGTAATAAGTCACATTAATTTCTTGAGGTCGCACAAAAACCTAGTGCAAGACAGGAATGCTCATCATTTAAAACCCCTTGCCTCCTGAAATGGATTTTAAATTCATTAAATGTAGGATTTTCCCCAATGCTTTTGACAGAACAGATTCCCTGTGTATATAAGAAAACAATTTCAATGCAATGTATGACTTTCCAGAAGTTTCATTCTTTTTTATAAGAAATGATCATTTTTTTGCCACATCACAGTAGCACTTAGATCTTATAAGGTCAAGGTTAAAAGAGTTTGCATATGCCTCTACCAGCAGTTTAAAATAATCTAAATATTAGACAGACTTTCTACAGTTCATGGACTGAAAAATTTTAGTTTTGATTTTTGATAGTACAGTTAGTGTCAGCAGAAGTATTAATAACTGGACATTTGAAGAGTGACAGTTATTTCAAAGATTTAAATATCTATTTTGCTGTTTGCTATCCAAGCATAGTAAATTCCTAACCTGAAAAGCTAATTTCTAATAAGTCATATGGTAAAATGAGAGTAGTGACTTCAAAACAAACAAATGTAGATCTGAATCAGATTTCCTCCAGGGCTCACATCTATGAACATGGAAACTTGCTAATGCAACCTGAATGATTAGGTTGTATAACTCCCTACATTTTTTCAAAATTTATTTTCTGTGAGGAAGTGCTATTTATATAAGAAACAAGCCAGATGGCGAAGTCCTTATGAACAGAGGTGGAAGCTTACTGACAATAGGAAACTTATATTTGATTATGTTACTCTTCATCTATTTTAAAATATAAAAAACTGTAAACATAAACATTTGTTTATTTCACAAAAAGTTTTAAATCAATTTTCTCAAACAAGGTAACCTTAGATTCCAGTTTAACTCTGCAGAAGTGCATCTGTGATGTAGGGAAGGAAGGAAATGGAACACAGTGACATATGCAATACATCTCAGTCATATAAAATGCTTGATGATGCTACTAGTGGTTTTATGGATTATTTTCATCTGAGACTTATACATAGGTTAAAAATAATTTCAGATTATATTAAGCATTTCTTTTGTAATCGTCATTTACAGTGGTCTGTTGCCATTCACACTTCAATATATAATTGCTTCAGTGACAGAATTTCTCTATTAACTGAGAGATAAATGAATATTTTTGAGATTGCAAAACTCATTGTTAGTTCCAGTTGACATTTAATAAATAGTCTTAATAAATAAGGTGAGTGAAATTTGCTAAATTAACTCCACCAAATATGACTATCTTGGAGCACATGTCTCCCTCCAAAATGTAATGTCACGTGCATTAAAATATTCCTCTAGTATTAAACATTATCTCTCTGAAAATTAGTAGCTGATAAATGAGGTGCTGATGGGGAGCCAACAGAGTGCAGTCAACTGTGAGTGTGAAGATAGCACTATTTGCATTCCTTATTATTCATAAAGAATTACAGGACACCCACACATCTGACATGATTAGAACGCATGAACAGTAGATTAAAAATCATGGTGTACTAAATACATAAAATGAAGTGGAAATGAAAATACATTTTGGCCATTATAAGAAAGTAATGTTTGTTCAGTATTTCCTAACTGCTCTCTGAATTTCTGCACCAGCTGTCTTTTCAAGCAAAAGAAAGCTTTAACTTTCTCTTAGAATATCTGTGCCTTTAGGTTTCAATAGACTTGATTGCCTTGGAATTACATCAGAAGTGGTTTTGCAAACCCTAAGTCACACTGGACCTGACAACTCAGAGGTGATGCTCTTCCCTGGTTTATTTCTCCCTTTTTGCAATTGTAATTTTAATTAGTCTTAATGTGACTTTCTAATATTGAGAGGTGATTATTGAAGTTAACGTATCAGTCTTCAAGGATGGTAGAATGTAACTGAATCCTTATGTTCTACTGAGCAAATGTAAACATACCTGTCTTTAAAGAAGCACTATATGTTCAATGTCGCAAAAATATGATGAAAGAGAAATATAGCATGCCCAAAAAGAGGCATGCCTGGAAGGTTATGGAGAACTCACAGGAGTCAAAGGAAGACTGTTCAAAACCTCAGTGGACTTTGGATCAGGCCATGAAATCACAGTATATAGCCAGAAGTGTGTTACTGCTTTCATTTAACTTGCAATTTTCATGAGCTTTGGGTTTTTCTTTCTCTTTCAAGCCAAAAGAAGTTCATTGACATTTTGTGGCAGAAATCTGATTGACAGAAAAAAAAAATATTTTCTTTATTTATTTGTTTATTTATTTATTAATACAAGCTCTACAATCAGATGCTTAAATTCTAGTAGAAATTCCGATATTTACATTGGTATACTGTAAATCAGAAATAATTCCACTAAAATCAGGCTGATTTGAGTATCTTTACACGAGTAAATAGAATCAATCATCTATTCACTCTGCCTGTGTTCCTGCCTGCCAGTCAGCTGTGGTCCAGGTGGCACAGAGCTCTGTTAGGTTGCTGAGCCTGGGGTTATACACCTATTTCAAAACCACGCAGCTTCTGGATCAGGAGGTTATAGAAACAGTGATTTTGTTTGATTTGACAGTTCATTTGTTTGATTTGACAATGTCTGTCACACTCTTTGAGCAGAGTTTTTCAAAAAGTCTCCAGGAAAGAGAAAGAGCAGCAGAGCACAAGGGTTTACAAATTAAATCACAATAGTTAAGGGTTAGACATACTTAGCTCCTGAGAGACTTAACGAATCTTCATTATATAGTTGATAACATGATAACAGAAGAAATTTGAAGATGCCAGATGCAAAACAAAGAACATTAAAATATGTGCTTGAATTATCTATATACCTCATTGGAGCTAAAGATTTTGGAACCAAGGTACTGTTTCAGGGAGTTTTTTAATAACTCTGCAGAGCACAGGAGCTTTCAAATAGACAATGATGTTAAAGAGATCAACAACCAAGTAGAAAATAATATGGAGAGTATTCAGTATCATTTTATCAGTTTAAATTTCATGTGCTAAATTTTGATCACCTCATTTAAGAAAATAAATGGAAATAATTTGGAGAGCAAAATGAATAGGAGCAGAACAGACCTTGAAAGGCATGAAGAGAGCTTGAGAAGTCTGAGGCTAACTTGTATACAAGACAAATAACACTTAATAGTAGAATGTAATACATGAGAAGTACTGGTAATGTAATCATGGTCCCTATTGTATCTTTTATCCATATACCAAATATAGGGAATAGTTACTAAAACTGAAAATAATCACTAATATTGAATGGTAATGTGCTTAATTTTCTATTGTCCTATCCTTTGAATAAAGTTTAATTTGTCTTTGAATAAATTGAAACTCAGACTTTTAAAGTATTAAAAAAAGCAACCAAGCGATACAAGTGACTATGAAGAATATCCACAGTCATATCAGATAAAACTTGTTCTTTTGAAAGGAATACAAACCCATAGATTTCTGGGTTTAGGGCAAACCATTAACTAATGGCGTTTTTTTGCCTATGGGTTGGTTGTTTCATAATTGTCAGCTGAAGAGTTCCTTTCACCTTCATTTGAAGTGCGGGGTGGTGGCCTCTGTCAAAGATGTGATAGTGGATTAGATGGATAATTGGTCTGATTCCTTATGACAGCTCAAATAATTCCATATAAAATCAAAGTAAAGGAGAAGAAAATCAAGCTCATACATTTTGCTGAAGAGGAAAGAAACTGTATAGTGTGGTGTTTTTTTCAGGGAAGACATCCTTCCAAGAATTGCTACTACACCATAATAATCCTGAAGTGAGCATTTCTGGAGATTTTGCCAAAATGCAATTTACTGTAGAAATAGCTGTGCTAATCTAAGTGCCAGAGAAGGTATAAATCCATATGAGCATGACCTTTCACCTGTACTACTACACTCGGCCATGCTGCAAGCCCCGTTCTCCCCAGCAAAATCCACCAGTAGGTATGGTGATATACATTCTGATAGCCAAGCCATTTTGTATTTGACCAGTTAAATATATGTTTGTGATACCATATTCCGCTGCATGTTCTTATCCTTGTGGAACAAACATCCAGTAGCGAGTGTGCCAGCCACTTAGACTGGTTATGACATTTTAAGCATTTTTGGTCTATTAGACTGACAAAGAAGATAAAAATAGATGTAGATACCTTTCAACATCTACAAGATTACCAGATCTGTATAATGAAGTCATCAGTTCCTTAGAGAAATAGCAGGAGTTGTTCTTTTTATTCTGAAGAGTGCTTGAAAAAAGAAGAGTCCTCTCCTTCCTTCTTGGCTTACTTTTGGCTTTCAAGCAGAGTGTGCACAGACAGCCCTGGGTTATATTTAACTAATGCAACAATAAACTTTTTTTCTGTGCAATCTCTACTGCTTAACAAGTACATTGGGACACAGAGAACATTGTGTTTTTCATCCGTGTTCTGTTGCTTTTTTGTGCCTGTTTTTGCACTGTTTTGGACAGCTGTGATCACTGGAAGGACAAAATGGTGATCACAAGATGAAGGGAAGCTTGGAGAGAGAAAAAGATAAAAAGTTTCTGGGAGGAAAAGGAATATATGGATAAAAAAGGAAAATGCCAAGATTCATTATTCTCAGAACAATGTCTCTCTCATATTTTCTGTAATGACTAATATTGTGTGGATCTAGCAACACTGAGTTCTGCACTCCTCTAGTGTTAGCTTTTGATAGTTGATTATCTACTTTAGACCACTTCTAAAAATCCCAATAGAATTTAGTTAATAACAGCCTGCTATTAAAAAACAAAACAAACAAACAAACAAAAATCTTGATAGGCTGCTTGTCAAGTGGTGAAAGGAGAGGAGTGAGAGTTTAGAAATATGAGGTCAGATGGTCTTGACCATCCTGGATTTACATCAATAGCATTTAGAGCAGCACTGAGCTCCTAATCTCTGATGACAGACATGTAGCGAGGTCTTGAGCTAGTCAAAAACCTCTTGTGTGCATTTCTGTAGATGGCTGTATGGTGGCCTTTACAGCCCTATGCTTCTTGGGGCCACGGGGGCACCTGGAGCATCTTTAAACTTCACCTAGGCCATACAAGTCATCCAGGCTGTCAGACAGGGTCCAGTGATTCATCTCTTCATTGGTCAGGTGACTAGTAATAGTCCTTACTGGATGACCAGTCAAATCAGAAACACATTAAATGGATTCTCTTGTGGTGGATGANACAGCCCTATGCTTCTTGGGGCCATCTGGAGCATCTTTAAACTGCATCTAGGCCATACAAGTCACCCAGGCTGTCAGACAGGGTCCACTGATTCATCTCTTCATTGATCAGGTGACCAGTAATAGTCCTTACTGGATGACCAGTCAAATCAGAAACACATTAGATGAATTCTCTAGTACTGGATGGATAGCCCAAGTCTGAGAATAGTACACGATGTGGCATGAGGGATGAAGTGAATTTCATACATTGGGCTTTTTATCATTTTTATGTCATGTCTGCTATTGTTTGTTATCCTAACAATTTGGTTAATTGTTTGTTATATCTTTAACTAGATAGTTTACCTACAAAGCACGGAATGGCAATGAGTCCTCTAAGCAAGAAGATGGCAGCATCCTGCTTCACCTGGCTCAAGAAGTAGCTTTTCTCAAATTATTCTCCCATACCCAAAATGCAGGCAATTCCAAGGAGAAATGTATGTACTGACAGATTTTGAGTATACCAGTAGCTCCCCACACACAAGTATTTTGGAGAGGAAAGGGCAGTACTTTAACCAGGAATCAAAATGATTTTCTTTAGACTTATCATGGAATTGCTTAATGCATTCATTTGCCAGTGCCTTTACTTTTAGTATTATCTGACATGAGAGACCTAGTGATGGAAACAAATCTTCCTGCTGACTTGTCCATATTTTTTCATGTAGTGCCTGGATTTTTCTGGGAAACTCTGACCAGGAATCGCAATGGTATGGGAAGCTGCTCAGTTCATGCAGTCGAAAGTGGCATCTTTAAATGTCAAGCACTGAGTGAACAGCTGATTTCCACAGTTCCGTAATTAAGCCCTTTCTCATGCATTTACAGCTCAGCACTGTAGCCTTTTTTGCGTTGTGTGGTCCCATGTTTGAGAAACAGCTGCTTGGCTGATCTTGTATGGGTGACCAGCTGTGTCTGACACAAATTCAAGGAAGAGAAAATTGCAATGCAAAGTTGTGCTACTTGAGAGAACATACTGCATCCACAGGTTAGTGTTACAGCCTCCCCCATACAGCAACCAGATGAAATCTACTTTTCATGTGAATGAATATGTTAAATATGGTAGTTCCACAAACTCTTCTATGTATCCAACTGCAGAGATGGTGCAAATATCAGAGAAGACCCATTGTGGAACTCAAGATTACATTTCATGCATAGACTGGATTACCTACCTATTTTACATATATGTATATGTGTACATTTTGCATTGAAGTCGTTAAATTCATTGAGACATTAAATAGGATGCTGCTCCAGACTGCACTGAGTTCATAAAGTCCTAATGTGACAGAATTTAGATTTATCCTAAACAAATAAACTGTATTTAATCGTCCAAATGTTATTNAAAAAAAAAAAAAAAAAAAAAAAAAAAAAAAGTTGTCAATGTGCTTAACAGCCCATTTCAACTTAACATAACACATATTTCTTGCTTTTTTAGGAAAAGGTACAACCAGATTCTGTATTTTTCATTATCCTTGGTTACAATTGCTGATATTAAGGTTGACTGATTCACACTGCACAAATACGATGCTGCTTACACTATGGACCAAAATGTGAAGTGAAGAGTTTCATGCGGCAGACAGTAATGAGTAATCCTGGACAAGTGCAGGTTTACCAGTAATGCAGCCTTTCAGGCTACACAGTTTTGTGTTCTTGCTTTATTAACTTTTCCTAAAAGAAAAAAATCCTTCTCAATGATTAAATGCCTCAGTCAGACAGCGACTGCATAGACTGGATAAGGAAGCTGGAGAGAATGCTTGCTTCCAATATATCTCTCCATAATCCAAGTTTTCAGGCTTACCTACAATATGTGTGTGCACACCATTCAAACATCATTCTTCAATCACCTGCATCAAAACCAGCCTAAAATGTTCTTTTTTGTTTTGTTTGTGGTCTTGTTTCAAAAGATTACAAGAGGTTTAGCAGCGTTCTAATTTTAGAAAGATCGAGAGAATCTGAATGTGGAAGAAGGGTCATAGTAGAAAATATTAAAGGTTGTTTTGTGGTAGGTGGGCAAAGAAACGTGAGCTGCTAAAGGAGAAAATGGCAAAAATGAGGTTGGAAGTGGTAAAGTAATAGAAACTGATAGATCATGGGCTTACAAGGCACTGAGCAGATAGACGTGGAGAAGATGAATGATGCTGAAGGAGACAAAATGCATCCAGTAGGACAGAACAAGAAACAAAGCAAACTGGTGACAAGGTTGAGCAAGTGGTAAATGGATGAGCTGATCCATGACTGAAACGCAGTCTGGAAGGTGGCGCTAAGTAGTCGAAGGGGATGGCACTGCAACTGCACCAGTTACCAAGTATGAACAAAAGAGGAGGCTTGAGTAGAGGAAGAGCTCGATGAGCATTGTTTTTCTCTTTATTTTCCTCAGTTTACATAAGCTTTGAAATATTACATGTATCCTATCTATATTAATTTTTTTAGGGTCATGGCCATGTCCACAGTGTAATAGATAGAGTTGGGGAATTCTTAATTTCGCTTTTCCTTTCTTTGAGTACTCACATATATTAATTTAGATTTATATATCTAGATATATATTTAAGAAGATTGAAGCCAGGAGGATAAGTTGGTAAACTGCCTGCAGTTTTCTCTGCCTATATTAAACATGAACGTACTGAATGCTAAAGCCATCATTATCACACAATCAAGGTTGAGGCACCATTGTAGATCTGTAGGCTTGAGAGCTAATCTTTTCAAGGGCTTAAAGAAATTAGATGAATAAATCTCATCCTGGGAGAAAGTACCTTTTTATGTGGATGGATGGGATTTATTCATTGTAGACAGCCCTCTTCCCATATGATGAATGTAGAGGCAAGGTTGTTTTGGCTTCTTCTTTTAAAGAAAATGTCCCTGTCTGAAACACGGAGAAAATCATTTTAACAAGGTTTGTCCACATGTGTCATCTGGCTCCAGGAAAAGACAAACTGACTCAAAAGGGTCTCTCTCCTGGGACTCTACTTCAAACGCTGTCTTTGGTGATGGCTGTAAAGGTGAATTGGCACCTTTTGCAGATTTTCCACAGTCCTTACTACTCTCCTCTAGTGTTTTTCCATCTTTTCTATTTTTCTATATTCCTAGATTATAGAGGGAGGCTATAATTTGAACGATTTCATTTCCAGTAAGCGATTAGTATACCAGTATAATTGGCCCTATGGTTTTCTCCCAGGCAGAGACAGAAAGGAGCACTTTACATAGTATTTCTTTATGACCTCCATAGTTAGTATCCTAAAAATAGGCCTGAGGGAAACATCTCGGTCTTGCCAAAACCCACCACTCTGAGACTGCTTGTGCCACCCACTGTCCTGCGACACAGCTGTCTGACCTCCACAAAGTCCCATCACACATTCATGTGAGCTCTAACTGCTTTTAATTTTATAAGTAGGAAAGAGAAAGATATTTAATCAAGCAAGTTACTAAAGGCAAAATTTTAAAATACACAGCAGATTATCCTGCAATGAAAGCTAGTGCCTGACAAATAAAATTACAGCAGCAATAAAAGAGGAGTGTCCCAGTCTGCAAAGCTAATGATATCTTTGGTAATTAAGATACAAAACTAGTGTAAGCGCTGCAGTTTCAAATATATAGCAGAGCTGGTGGTGTGATTTTGTCAGTTCTATTTTCTTTCTGACTGAACAGATAATAGGTTCGTGGTTTAAGTTGAGAATAAACTGTATTACAACATTAAGTCCTTAATTATTTGACCCCTTGGAGTACAATTAAATATCTCTAAAAATTCGTTGTTAGTTTAGTTAGCATTCCTGAGTTTTAAATGAAAAACTGAATTATATTTTAAATGTAATTTACTTAAACAGCCCAAACAAATCTTACTGTGAGCACTCACCAAATTTAATCTCCACTTGTGCTTTTTATAAATTGGGAAAACCAGCTGGTTTCAATCTCTCTTTTAAACCTGGATTTCTTTCAGTGGTAGTGAACAGACTTCTTGTTGAATAGGCATTATGTTCAACTTCGGTAATTTTTATTCAAAAGCCTGCTTGATGTTGTATGACTAGAAAAAATTTTTAAAGGGTAAAAATCTATATAAGGCTTTGAGATAACAGAAGATACAGCAGTAATCTAATATTAAGATTGTCTTTTGTGCAAATAGTTGTGCAGAGTTTTCAGCTGGAAGTTTGAATGATCAGTAATCACTTTCAATTAATGAACTCTCATGTTTAAACAGTGAGGCCATCTTCTTTCATCTAGTTTCTATTTATTGTGCATTGTCCATCTGGAGTCATAAAAGGAAGAGACACAAAATGTTCTGAAATGCATTCATGGGCATGTATTTGTGATTTTGTATATTTTTGGCATAATAGCCCATTTCAACATTACCTGGTTATAGGAGAGGTATCCATCAGCATCTAGCTGTAATTTGATTCTATGCTGATCCCGTTTCCTACAGAGTTATATTTCAAACGGTGTATGCAGCAGAGCTGTCTGGCAGCAAAGCCCATAGAGTCAAGCAGGGATTTCCTACCAGATAATTTGATCCTTTACTTTCTGCACTTTTTTGCACTCTTCTTATCCTACTTTGCTATCATTTACAGTCCACAAGCCAGTGTGAAAGTGATCAGTCATTGCATGAATCTTAGTAAAAAATAAAACTTGTCTGATGATTGAGGGGTATACAGGAGCTGTATAAATACATACTAGATTTTATTTTTAAAGAGCATTGCACTGAATGACTCCTGAAAGTTGAGATGGCATATTTTATATAATGCTGACCAGTTTTCTTGCTGATGGTTGAATTTATTTGAATGTATTTGAATACAGTAGCAAGACAATATGATAGAATGAATTGACCATATCTGTAATATAACTGCACTGAAGATAATAGAGATACACCAACGAAGAGTTTGACCCTACCACATAAAAAATTCAACATTTAAATAGCTTCTGAGTTCTAGTACAGATACCTTAATCAATTGGTCCTAAGTGTCCTGTTTTGGCTGGGGTGGAGTAGCTGTGTTTTGGATTTAGTATGAGAAGGATGCCGATAACGCACTGATGTTTTGGTTGTTGCTGGGCAGTCAAGGGCTTTTCCTGCTTCTCATGCTCTGCCAGATGCACAAGAAGCTGGGGAGGGTAGAGGGGAGCAGACCCAGGACAGCTGATCCAAGCCATTCAAAGGGCTGTTCCTTACCATACGATGTCATTCTCAGTATATAAACTGGAGCTGGCCGGGGTTGAAATACCAGTGCTCGGGAAGGAACAAATTATGGGTGTTGCGGGTGGTGAGCAATTGCATTGTGCATCACTTATTTTGTATATTATATTATTATTATTATTTTCTCACCTTTTGCTGTCCAATTAAGCTGTTCTCATCTCAGTCCACAAATTTATTTTTCCCTGTCTGATTCTCTCCCCCATCCCATTTCAGGGAGGGGAGTGAGCGAGCACCTGCATGGTCCTAGTTGCCACTGGGGTTGAACCACGGCACCCTGATAAAGCTATGTAGGATGAAAAAAAAAAACCAACCAAACCTGAAATCAGAATGCATAGGCAAAATTAATTCATGCAAAAATTATTAAAATGGATTTTTTTGGCTGAAGACATTGATTAGAGTTGCTTTCTTACCCACGCACAAATACAAGCCAGAATAGAATAGTCCTGTCGCTGGATTTTGAGTGGACAAGTGTGAATAACGGCTGTTTTTCCGAATCTGTCAAAGCAAACCACAGTAGAAAGAGCAGAACATATTCTCAGTATAAATGGCTATGACGATCACAAGCAGGCACTCTAATGTGGTATCCGCAGTTGTAGTCAACAACTACTGCAATCTGTACACCACAGCCACCTCTCTTTATTTTTGATTATTTCACAGCTTGAGACACCATCAGGCAAGTTGCTTTCCTTCTCTGCAGGAGCTCCAGCAGCCTGTTTTGCTGGTGCTGGGAAGTGTAGTGAGGCTCAGGGTCGCTGTGAAATTGAGAGAGAGATCAGTAAGCAGAGGAAAAATAAGAAGGTAGTCAGGAGGACAGAAGGGAAAATGGAGCAAAGTCTCATGTGTGTCGGGTATGATTTTGTTGGTGCCCTTGTGGCTGTGCTTGTCTAGATGTCCTGGTGATCAGGTCTCAACAGCAAATGACAGAGTTTCTAGACCACAATGGAGACTCACTGGCCTTTGCCAAAGAATTACTCCAGGGATCCTTACGTCTCTCTTTTGAAGTTTAGAAAAAAAATTAAAAAAAAAAAAGAAAGAGAAGAAAAAAAAAAAAAAAAAAAAAAAAAAAAAAAATGAAAAATAAAAAAAAAAAATTAATAAGAGAGAGCTGAAATGCAAAACCAAATATCTGTTACCTCTTGAAAAGACATTGTTTTTGTAAAATCNATTTTAAAAAATAAAAAAAAAAAATAAAAAAAAAAAAAAAAGAGAAGAAAAAAAAAAAAAGAAAAAAAAAAAGGAGAGATGAGAGATAAAGAACGGAATTTATTGTATTTATCCTTAAGCCTCATTTCTGATACCCTTTTTTTCAGTGCACAGATTTCTGATGTTGCTTATTCTGTTTATTTGTGAAGATCTCAACAGTGCTTGGATATCATGACCAGTCCTTAATGCCTGCATTCACCCAGAGATTTGTAGCCTTCTCATGCCCTTTCAATGAGAATTCCATCTTACCCATTAATGTAAAACTT
Source organism: Pampusana beccarii (assembly GCA_013399365.1). Lineage (NCBI taxonomy): Eukaryota > Metazoa > Chordata > Aves > Columbiformes > Columbidae > Pampusana > Pampusana beccarii. Next base: position 253,489 of record VWYH01004015.1, on the reverse strand, counting down.
TATGAGCTTGCTGCAGGTGAGATTGCAATTGAGATAGATGCATTGGCCCCAGTTATGACAGCAGGATACAGACACAGAGGATACTGAGGAGCTTTCCTATGCAGCTTAGTGACTGTCCATCACTTTCACATCGGTTACTCTTACACAATTCTACTTTGGGAATTTTTCTGGCCAGATATTACCTGTTACGTCTATTTGAAAAAGACACAAAATGATACCCCGTGGATTACCAGTGACTGGTTTTAGTGCTCGACCTGAGAAATGCAGAGAAAATCTTTGTTCGTTTAAGACCTACTGGTGGAACTTTTGCCATTGTCTTAAATGAGCAGAGGGACAGGCTGCGAGGTTATGATGCTGTGTACGTCAGAGGCAGCTTTAGCACCTGAAGATGAAGGTGAAGGGAAGCTGAGTGAGGACACTTCTCACATACTCAGTTACCCATACAGTGCTATGAAGGCCTCTTCAGAGATACTCCAACAAGAGTGGTTCTGACAAAGGATTTAGATACCCCTTTTATCAGCCACTTCTAAGTTCATTTGAACTTGACATCACCTTTCTTCAGTTTATATGGGCAAGCACAGATAATTCTGCAGATGTAAGGACAAACAAGAAATTTGCCATTTAAACTGGCTTTATACTTGGAAGAGTCTTTTTTGACTTTGTCTATGAAAACACTGAAAAATATTTTTCCCCAATAGGATAAATATATATTTTTTTTACCCATCTGTTTACATTTCTTTGCCTTCTGGTGAATTCCTTCTTCTACTATTGGTTAAGTTGACATAACTGCTACAGACGGGGTAAATAATGCCATTATTTATAGGAGTCCCAGAGCAGACAACTTCTGCAGCTGTGGTCTTATTTTTGCTTTTCCAGTTACATTTGTATCCCCTGACATTTGCCTGGAGCTCTACTCTTTTCTGTTATAACCTTTACCTGTGCAAAGGAAGGTGAAAAGACCTGTTTCAAATGTGTTTACTGTATGCTCATTGTTCTAATTGTGATGATCAGTTGGAGTTTTAGGCTGAATGGCTCAAAGTTTTTGCAAGCATAGCAGAGCTTTTCCTTTGTAGCATCATTTGTGCAGGAAGCAAAGATCACAGATCCACACTGCCTGTGCATGTCTGGTTTTGTGTTCCCTCTAAAAGCTTTTGCGCTTGGTGTATTTTAACCGAATGTGACGAACGTAAAGGACTCGTGCTAATTAAATAATTAGATTTCCACAGCTTTATAAGTGTTTCAGTTGGACATCAAGGTCAGTCACAAGACAGTTCTGTAAAAATCATGTTTCATTAGTTCCAGTGATGTCAGAACTTACTGTTGACTTTTATGAATCATTCAATTACTTTGGTGCTAGAGAATATATATACACACACAACAGATTTAGATCGCTGTGCGATCCAGGACTTTTGAACG
>VWYH01004015.1:180454-251993 GCA_013399365.1 Pampusana beccarii | reverse complement strand
CAACAACAAAAAAAATGCCACTCAGATTTCTCAGTCAACTATCTGGAGACATCTTTCTTTCCATAGGTACATTAAAAATACTCGACAAATAAGGTGCAATAATCAATTAACCATATAAATCTGAGATAGTTGCCTAGGTTTTCCTATCAGTCGGCTGCCAGAGGCTAATTCATCTACCCTAAGATAAATATTAAAGGTAAATGGAACATGTTGCCCTACGGACATTTCTGTCTCTTTCTGTAAGGCAGTCTGTGTGATTAGCTTAGATTTGACATCTAGCTGGTTTTGTTGTTAAAATTAGACGAAATGAATCCCTCATCTATTTGGCAAATTGACGTATCAATTTCTGCCGGATTCCGTATGAAGTGTTCCTCAATGTAAAACAGGCAAGATCTGCCTCTTAAAATTCCTTTACATTGTCTGCTCTTTTTCATATGCAATTCATCAATATAGTTTTGTGCTCATACTTAAAACTTAAAGAATTAGGGCCAATATTCAAAAATGAGTACTTAAGTATAGGTTCTGAGTCCTTATCTTTTCGGAGCCTAAATCAACTTCAAATCTTCCTTAATCTGATTTGGATCCTGAGACTGATCTTGATCTTGCAGGCATTTTCCCTAGTGATTTCCCATTGTTTGCAGTGGAAGTTTCATTGAGAACTACTTGCCTCGACCAGTCTAATATCATATTCATCGCATCTCAGAGTCTCTGAAGTATTTATCTTTGTCATTGATAGATAAACAGTGCAATTTCTGCATCAAAATTGAGCTAAAAATCTTTGCAATGTACTACTTAAGGAATGCTAAATATTGAAATTTATCAATGTCCTCTGTAAATTTATTCTGAAATTCTGCTAGGAAGAATTCAGTCCTATGTCTGTTCAATGGATTTTATTGTTTGTGAGTTTGTGTTGTTCCCCTAATCTGAAGCAAGGCTATATGCCCTCTACTGGGAAGCGTGCAGTTCATTGTTTCCATTCATAAAGTACTCTCAGCCTTGAGAATGTGGAATGATTTTTTTTTTNTTTTTTTTTTTTTTTTTTTAGGTATTAATTTTCCTTTTAAAATCTCTCAGTACAAGGATTCCAGTATCAATAAGCCTGCAAGCAGCGTACGTGCTGCTTCTAAATAAAGCTTCTCTTCCAGGCTCTCTTTTTTCTCACCTTACATGCAGGCACACAAGGGACTCACTCTGGCAGTTTCTGCCACTTCGTCTCTAAAATCAGACAATAGTCTGTTGTCTTCACTGTAGGCACTTGATGTGCTGTTACACCAATGACAATTCAGGCAGAGCTTCCAAGCTTGGCAAAGGCTAGAGTCTCCTCTCCTTCTTCCTATTCGTTCTCCTGTTAGAAGCATGAGAAAGGAGGGATGTAGCTCATTTGGAAATGTGAGAAGCATTCGTAGCTGGCACCATGTCGCGTGGCAGGAGATATGCAACAACACACTGGCCGCACTTCAAAGGACAGAGCTATAACCTTTCTAGATTTCCCCTGTACCATCAGTCCTTTGTTCATTATCAGGGAATTTCCGAGGGCTGACACAATCAGTTTCCTTCCAAGATGCGTATTTTTGGAGGACAGGACAGGAAGGGCCACCTTCACATTCTGAGAGGAGGTTTCTCCTAAACAGGCAGTGGTTTTGCTTTGGTCTTAGAGGTCACTGCATTACCTTGCAAACCATCAAAAATAGAAGTGGGTCCCATATGTCACTGGAAGTCAGGTTTTCCAGGGGAAAAAAAAATACTCAGTATTTTGTTTCATTTTGACTATAATGACTATAATGTGTGAGAAGAGAAATAAATGCATTCTATTCTTGAAGTGTAAATCTGTTATGAAAGTATTTTTATAACTACTGCTAATGCACATTGGCTGAATTTAGTAAGGAAAACAATGTTAATTTTGGAGGGTTGCTTTGGCTTTTCTAAAAAACTATTCCAAGGCCTACAGAGATGCTGCAGATGTGAGAAAGGGAGCTGGATCCTCTTCCCTTTTTGTTCAACAACAGCTAGACCATGAGCCGGTGAAGCCTGGGTCAGTCCAGCAAAGGATGGGTGCAGTCACTGCCCACTGGGGTCAGTGGAAATCCTGGAAATGCTGAGCACGTCTGCTCTGAAAATCATGGAGAATCACAGCAGAGGCTGGTGCCCAAAGCAACCCGCTGTAGAGAGGGAGATGTGCCGCAGTGCACTGCTCCCCACAGAGCTGCATCTCTCCCGCTGACACGCACTGTTACTGCTATCAGTCCCCAACAGTTTACCTTCTCCTAACAATGTACGTCACATTTGAAAAGATGCTTAAAGAGGGCCATCAGTGGTGTCTAGAAATATAGCATGCAGGTGTTTTAAGACCTGTTAAACAAGTTGCAGACACCAGCGCATATTTAGTCTATCAACTCTGCATTCAGAAATGCCATTTCATTCCTTTGTGTGATGCCGTATTGTTGAGAAATCAGCTGCAAATAAACATTACTTTGAAAGAGATGGAGAAGGAGGACATTATCACATTCATTTAAATAAAAATAAGCGAGCACAACTGACAAGATTTTTTTTCTTTCTTCACTGCTTGATGTGGTATAATAAATCATCCTTGATGTATCCCTCATTTTATTTTCAGTATCTGTGAACAAGCTAGAAGTTGATTCTTTACGAGCTATGACATTCATCTCAAAAACAAGACTAAAAATTAACTCTCCAGAGAAAAAATTAAAATCATTAGGGAAATATGGAATAAAATGCTTAATCAAATGATTATACTGGATGAAGGAAAACCATGATTTGGCAATGAGGCATTTTCCTTTGTAGTTAGAATTAACTTGGTAATTATAGCAAATTATTAATTTTGCAATTATTATTTTTTAGAAATATGCAACTGTCCAAGACAGTGGGTTTCAAAACAACAGTGTTTGCAACATCAGAAAAAATTGTACTAAACTCCAAATTACTAAATAGAATTAAAGTATACATACACACAAAATGTAACTGTAACTCTGCAAGTAAGCTTAGTATACACTGAAAACTTAGTATTTGCCAGTGAAAGCAGGGACATGTGACCAAGGGAAAGTATCAAAACACCATCCAACCACGCAGAAACCAAGGTTAGAAATGTCGAAGTCCACTTGGAGTTGAATCTGGTGAGGGACATGAAAACCAACAAGAAGNCTTGGTAATTATAGCAAATTATTAATTTTGCAATTATTATTTTTTAGAAATATGCAACTGTCCAAGACAGTGGGTTTCAAAACAACAGTGTTTGCAACATCAGAAAAAATTGTACTAAACTCCAAATTACTAAATAGAATTAAAGTATACATACACACAAAATGTAACTGTAACTCTGCAAGTAAGCTTAGTATGCACTGAAAACTTAGTATTTGCCAGTGAAAGCAGGGACATGTGACCAAGGGAAAGTATCAAAACACCATCCAACCACGCAGAAACCAAGGTTAGAAATGTCGAAGTCCACTTGGAGTTGAATCTGGTGAGGGACATGAAAACCAACAAGAAGGCTTCTACAGGTACATCAGTAGCTAAAACAAAACTAAGGAAAATGTGTTCCTGCTGCTGAATGGTGCAGTATACCTGGTGATGGAGGATGTGGAAAAGGCTGAGTTACTCAATGCCTTCTTGCCTTGGTCTTTACTGGTAAGACTGACCTTCAGCAATTCCAGGAAGGTATTTCTCCAGACCAGTAGGAAGGTCTGGAGTAAGAAAGACTTACCCTTGGTGAAGGAGAATCAGGTAAGGGAACATTTAAACAGATTGGACACAGGAAAGTCCATGGGACCTAATGGGATGCACCACAAGTGCTGAGCGAGTTGACTATTGTCACTGTGAGGCCACTCCTGGTTGGATTTGAAGGGTCATGGCTGTCAGGAAAGATTCCTGGTGACTGGAAGAAAGCAAACATTAATTCTAAGAAGGGCAAGGAGGAAGATTCAGGGAAGTGCAAGCTGTCAGCCTCACCTCAGTCCTTGGGAAGGTGATGGAGTGAATAATTTTGGAAGCCATTACTCAAGGAGGTGATTTGGAACAGTCAGCATGGTTTTATGAAGCAAAAATTATGCCTAATCATGCCTTTTTACAATGAAATAACCAGCTTAGTGGATGAGACAAGGGCAGGAGATGATGTTTATCTTGACTTTAGTAAGGCTTTCAACACTGTCTCCATAGTATCCTCACAGGCTAACTGATGAGGAATGGGCAAGATAAATGGACAGTGAGATGGACTGAAAACTGGTTGAACTACTGGCTCAAAGGGTTGTGATTAGCTGCTCAAAGTCCAGCCTTTGAGATAAATCTATAATGTGTAGTGTAATAGCAAAGCAAAACAAAAACATCTTGCTTAGCAGGATGCTGTGAAATTTATACCACACTTGCATAGACATGCTGGTGCAATACAGAATGGAATTACTTTTCAGGTAGCTTAAGCAGCTAAGTTTAGGTTTAGCATAGTCACATCTTAAGGAGTCCTTGCACCTTTGTGCTGGCATGGGGACTTGTGTGACCTGTGAGCAAGTTCGGGAAGTGGATCTGGCCCATAATTATCCCTGTAAAAGTATCTTGTTCAGTTTTCATCCAGATCAACATACTGAACTCGCATAGTTAATGGAGGAAGAGAGGTAGGCTAGATGGTCGTTAAATGGCCCTTTTCAACCCAAACCATTCTATGATTCTATGGCAAATTTCTTCTACGTTGGCATAAACAACTGTACCTCTCTCAATATGAGACCATAGGTATAAATCAAAGAACAAGATTTTGGGAACAAGCCAAGTGTGTGGGCACAACTATACAGCTGCAAATTAGAAGATTTTTTCCTGCTGCAAATATATCCTCCATTACCTTTCATTTATTTATAAAATTATTACCTTTCACTGTATAAATCACTTGACACCATACAATAATGTTGAAAGGAACAGCAGTTTAGGCAAAGTCATGCTTCTCACGTGGAAAGAGGACTGCTTTAAAATGTTCCCATTAGATTGACTTGATGGATACCTGTTCTAAATTTCACTGAGATGAGAAATACTGTCTTTGAAGTAACTAGATGTATATTGTGTTACAAACGAGGTTAGAAATATTTCATTATTGATTGTGTGATTAATTAGAATGGTAGCTAGAAGGAAAACCTTTATTAATGTTCAAATGAAGTTGTTCTGTTTTTCTTTTGTTGGATGAAGTACTAAGTGTATTAAGGGAAATTGCTTTGGAATGAATCTGCTGACTTCGAAGGGTTAACTGCAATTCTGGGAGAGCAAATCTATTTATTTCCTTATCTGTCTTGTACCAGAGAAAAATAAGTCGCATGGAAAATATTTTATAACTGTAGCTAAGCTGTTAATTAGAGCACTTCTCAGAAACAATGGATTTTGTGAACAAAATGAAACAAATCCTTGATGGAAGAGAGCAGTTCACAGCAGTTAGGTATTACTTTTGCTTACAGTTTTTCAAATGTTATAATTTAGAAGTTTGAGTTTTTAAAATATGTATTTTTACAATTTGAGTGTGTCTTAAAATCTGTATTTTTTAATTTGTGTATTTTTGAGAAAAATTACACAAGTGTTTAAGTTTAGGAATAAAATTGTAACAGCACTTTTTTTTTTTTCCACTTAAATGTGTACCTACCTAGCACAAGGCAGTGTACATTCCTACAAATAATTATTGCAAAAAAAAACTTACACAAAAGAGAAATAATTTTGTTGTGTGAAATAGAAACAGAAAATAGAAGAAAAGAAATTTTCATTTTTTCATATTACAGAACAAGGACTTATTGCAAATGTAAACATAAATAAGGCAGCTGATCCTGCCGGGTTCATCCAGTAACACCCAGTACTTGTTGCTGGCTGCCTTGCTGTGCGAAGTAGAGGCTCCTAAAAAAGAAAAAAAAGTATTATTTTGTGAACAATAAATGTTTTACAGATATTGAGACTAAATTCATGCCATATTGTCTGTGTACGACATGCATGCATCTAACATCTCTCACCTCTCTTTTGATGCGGACACTGAAAATAACAAACTTTAATACACAAGGTGAGGAGAAAAGCAAATGCTGAATCTTCAGACTGAGTAAAATAGCTGAAGAAAATGATGCAGAAAGAGGCAAGCACTGTTCATGAGTGTTAATTTTATTATATATGTGACTTTGATAGACTTTAACTTGAGAAATAAACTGCCTTTGGAGATTCTTGAAGAGTAAGAAAATCACGCATTTCTCCTTATGCAGAGATAACACTATTGCATATTACACTAGACACGAATGACCAAATACTTCGATGAATTGATCCTTAATAGGATCATATAAAGTAATATAAATTCATACAAAAATAGCATGCCCCTGGGATACACATCTGTTTTCACACCATTATTAATGATATTATCAAATCATCATTAATTAAAAGAGATGCTGGGGTTTTTTTTGTGTATCCCTCTGTGCGGTCAACAAATTATGACTAGAGGCTGTGGCAGTCTGCAGGGACCTTGCCTCAAACTGAGTTGATCTCAAAATTTGTAAAACCACTTTATGTGGAGAAACTGCCTCTGGAACCAGCATGATGCCACTTCCAAACTGGTGTGTTTTATCCATCGAGTGAAAATCAGGGGGGCAGGGGAGCATGGGGGGGTGCCTCTGTTTCCTACTGTCCTGCCAGCATAGTGACTGCTTTATCAGGAGGTGAAGAACATCTTCAAATCTCCATGACCACCAAAAGTGAGATTTTGGTACTCTCAACTTGTGACTGGAATGCAGTGATTTTAAAATTTTCCTTAATTTTAGCAACTTCTCAAATATAAGCTGCTAAATTCAATTTTACATCACCATTTCCTGCTGATTTTAGTGAGTCCTGAAGGTGTTTGGTTTGAAGTGGTATTTCATGTATTTATGTACTTAAATAGGTAAATGATTGTTCACTTTCTGTTGCTGTGGATGGGTAACAGGGTTGGTTTCCTGTGGCGTTTTCTTTGCTGGTTCTATAGGTATGTTTGGAAATCCTATGCCCAATGTTGTTGGCTTTATCTTTTCCCTCTTAATGGATGCTGCAGTTCCCCTAGTGATATTTTTGAAAATGTGACACATTATATTGCTTTCACGGTCTTCCTTTCTATTGAATAAGCTGTTAAAAGAAGTTTTCTTTATGGCAACTTTACCAACTTATTCAGTCACTGAATTCTCATCAACCAGTAATTTCATACTGATGTGATACTTGAACTGCTGGTTCACCTTATCTCCCAAACTGTGATCAGCTGTTCATTCTCACCAGTACTTGTATTTTTGCCATACCTATCATAGCATCACCTATTCAGCTCCGGGTTTACAGAGAGAAACAGAATGATTTCTGCTTCTGCTTTAGTCTCCTGCCTTGAAATGAATGTGAAATGCGCGCTCCTGTCCTTTCTGACCTTTTCTCAGGTTTGGCATGTTCATGTTTGCTGAAGTAATTTTCTGTGAATGAGCAAACTTTTTTCAAGTACCTAGTTTCTTCCTTCCAATCTAAATGTTTTGTTTTGCTCTTCAAGAAACTGATGTGTTTGCGTCAAATTTTACAAGGTAGTTTGTCAGCACTTGAAATAAGAAATACTGTACAACAAATCGTCCATACTGGAGTAATGCAGTTACAGTATAATTAATGCAGCTTTCCAGTCTCTCCTGCCTTCATCAGTGCGTAAGAATGTTTTCCATTCATAATTCTCTCCATGACAACTCAAAAAATGAACAGTTTGTGCTCACTTTGTGCTAGTACTCATTTTGTTTCTCAGTCATCCAAGACCATCTGCACGTTCCTTTTACTATAAAGACATATATTTCCATTTCAAATCAACTTGCAGTTTGCTGAATATAGTAACCCGAATACTCTGCTTGAAGACCTCTTTACATAAACTCAAATACTTTAATTTCTTCTTCTAAAATTCCTGTGGACTAGGTACTTCTTCTAACAGTATGCATATCTCTTGAGTATCTATAGACTTATCTAAATTTGTCTATAATTCAGAAAGACCACAATGATTTGCAGTTCTCCACCTTAATTTGAATGTGGTTTAAAGCTCAGATAGTGTGTTTCAGTTTTCAGGATATTATTTATTCTAAATAATCTTTCCACAAAATGCAGCAGAAGTCAGGAAAAATGAACTTGGAGCTGACTTTCCAGAAGACTAACACTTGGCAAGTTGTTATTATGACAAAACCAATTTTCAAAATTGTCTGCTCTTTTCTTAGAAAAACTGTCTCCTCCCGAGTCTGCCACATGTCCTTTAATCTGACAGCAGAAAGTGACAATAGTGAGAACGCATCTTTTGCTCTGTTCCCCACAACATATTTTTCTGTAGTTTTTCTCTCTCCTTTCGAGACTACGGTACTTCTGTACTACCTGTCTTTAGGAAAAACTTCTAGGATGAAGCATTTTTAGATAGCTTTCATACAAATAGCAATTGTCTGCTACTTAAATGCTATACATTTTGCTGATTTATTGTTAATTGTGACCATAACTTTCTCACCCAATCTTCGTCTATATTATGTCTGATGGCGGTTTTTTTGGTTTTGTTTTCTTTTGTTCCACTGGTTCTTTCACCGGTCAGGCTCTTAGCTGATCATTAAGAAACTCCTGCAAGGAGCCTGCAGGTGGGAAATTTTCACCCTCTACATATTCTTCCAAGAGCAGAGATCTGTGAAACATCTGCCTTTTTTTTTTTCTTTTGTACTTAGAAGTAGTTGTAATCCACAGAGACTAATACTATTTAGATTTGAGAAAAACTAATAATCCATCTCTCTTAGTAGCTTGGTAACACCAGCATCCGATGATGGCAATGATTATTATTACCCTTTCACTGTGGTAATGTGGTCAAGAGTGTAAAAAAATATTTCCCTTTGTCTTATTGCAGCAGCATTTAAGCTTTCAATTTTGCAACAGCTATAGGCACCTAAATCAACTTCAAATCAAGTCTAAAAATATTTTTGCTCTTATATTTTAGTACTCACAAAACTTAATGAAAATGAAATTATAGCTTATAGAAAATAGTCCAACAGATGAATTGAAATCTATACAAGTTACCTACAGTTCTATAAATTTCCCTCTGTAACCTGTTTCACAAGCTAATCACCAATGTCTTGACCTGTCAAATTCAAACTGTGGGAAATGAGGAAATATAAATTTCACCTTAGCTCTGCCCTTGCTTAGCAGTGGCCTGCCATATATATGTTGCCTTGTGTTTTTGCAGATAATATAAAAGAATAGTGGAAAAAACACCCCACCTACTCCACAGAAACACTATTTTTTTTCCCCTGTTACTATATCCTTTTACCACTCCACCCTGTCATGAGCTGCTTTTGGAGATGGGCTGTCACAGATATTCCCAGTGGCTTTTGCAAGCTTCAGAGGTAGAACTGGAGTGAGTTAAATTGAGCTGTCACATACTGTAATTCTTTATTTTATGCTTTTCAGAAAGTTTAATTTTTCTGAATTGGTACTCCATAAGAGATACTAGTGAGAGTCTTAAATGTGCATTAACAAAAATGTTTGTCAAAGAATGTAATTTCTTAATGAAGAAGGATATAGATTTATATGCGTTTTCTGTCATGCAGAGATAGTCTGAAAACCTAACTAAACCACAGAATACTCCCCCCGCAACATCAACAAACAAACAAAAGACAAAACAAGAAGAGACATTAAAACTTAATTGAGAGCGTTGGGCAAGTCAAAGGCACCACTCATACAGATATCTCACTCCATAAAGAAGGCAAGGAGGACACTTTAGAAAGGTGCTGAGGATGCAGCTGCTTCTTCAGTGTAACTGTCTCCAGAGAAGAACACAAAACAGTGTTTTGAAACACAGAAAAGACTTCATGCTAGATGGCAAAATAATTTGCTGAAATTTTTTTGTCCTGGTGATAATGCAAATGTTATAATTAAAGATATCATTTGGCATAGAAACAAGGATCCGATCATGGTTTGTGTCTGTGCTACGAAGTCATAAGCAATGTAATTTGTAACAGTATGAACAATGGACTTCTAGATTTCAGTGCATAACCTTGACTGTCTTCCAGACAAATATCAGGAAAATGTCCTAAGGCTACAGATTATTACATTTGGGTTGATGAGTGTTGTATTCTCAGCACAGTTACAAAATTGTCCTATTTTATCTCAGATTTGCTTTTTCTAATTATGTGTAATTTACTATACAATGATGGAAAAAAGCCTCCTTCTTTACACCTGCAATCCTGCAGAATTCATGTCTTTTCTTATTATTCAAAGAACTGTTGATACAGATGTTATGCTCATAAAAATTCACATGCATATAATGTTTCCTACAATGATCCCGTGCACTTTACAAGCATAATTAAGCCCTGCAGCACAGTTAAATGGCATTCTGGTTTCATAAATGGGTAAACTGAGGCATTGCAGTCACAACTTGCTTAAAATTACACCAATTTAATGACAACATTAGCGGTGGAAGCCGGGGGCTCTGACTACCAACTGTTTGATTTGAATTGTAAGAATGTACGGCCTCCATTAACCCAGACTGACTTCAACTACAGCCACGCTTCTTTATAACTTTGTATTACAAATGTTTCACTTGCATTAAGCTATAAGGGTTGTTGACATTTATATTTCATCAGCTACCTCAATTCCAAGTGCCTCTTTCAGAGGGCTCAGCTTTCCAAACCCACATCATAAATCCCTTTTTATACACTCACATTTTCCCCTCTCTTTTTCCATTGAGTTTCTACACTGCTTTACAAAACCTCGTCACTAGGACCCTGCAATGTGCTATGCTCACTTTAAAATTTTCTTTCCTGGTGATTTGTTTCATTAGTGACATTCTTCAAATCAAATGTACCTAATCCATGGTTCAGGCTACTAACAGGAAATCGGTTCAGTGAACAGGGATTTATATAACAAAAGAAGTGCTCACTTAGGGAGTAGTTTTAATACTTTGTTCATTGAAAAAAATGCTAACCTTCAGATTTTTCCGACTTTAATGCTCTGGTGTTTCAGTTTGGATTTAACTGTAAATGGAAGCCTTAGAAAGCCATATAATCCATCGATCTCATATTTGCTGAAGTGCAAGTTTCATGGTACATGAACGTTTTTTATTTCTTTGGGTTTTTTGTTTTGGTTTGGTTTGGTTTTTCCTCCCTGTAATTCTGTCAGCTATGCTACTTCCAGGCACGCTTAATTCTGTTGTCTATTCTGCTGTGCAATTCCTAATCAAGGTCCAAATGTCTATTTTAATTTTTATTTGTTTAATATTGGCATAGTGATTGTAATCCCAGCATGTTAATTTATTTTTTCGTGGAGGTATGTTCCTCTTTTTTGTACTATCAGTAATTAAAGGTTTAGGTGTTCTGCTCTGAGGTAGGTATCTAAAGTTATAGCCCTCCTACTTCATAGATTTTTGGGTTTTTTTGTATGCACAGATTTTTCATAATTTCCTGAGGCAGGAATTTCCTGTACTTCTAATGGCATGATTTTTTTATTTCTCTTAGCTTTCCAGGGCAGCTATTGCTATAGAATCGTAGAATCATTAAGGTTGGAAAAGACCTTTAAGATCATCAGCTGTTAACCTAATACTGCCAAGTCCACCACTAAACCGTGTTGGCCTTCTTGGCCACCTGGGCACACTGCTGGCTCGTGTTCAGCTGCTGTCAACCAACACCCCCAGGTCCTTTTCCCCCAGGCACTTTCCAGCCACTCTTCTCCCAGTCTGTAGCCCTGCCTGGGGTTGTTGTGACCCAAGTGCAGGACCCAGCACTTGACCTTGTTGAACCTCGTACAATTGGGCTCAGCCCAACAATCCAGCTGGTCCAAATCCCTCTGTATGGCCTTCCTACCCTCCAGCAGATCAACACTCCCACCCAACTGGGTGTCATCTGCAAACTTACTAAGACTGCATTCAACCCCCTCATCCAGATCATTGGTAAAGAGATTAAACAGAACTGGCCCCAATACTGAGCCCTGGGGAACACCACTTTTGACCGGCTGCCAACTGGATTTGGCTCCATTCACCACAACTCTTTGGGCCCAGCTCTCCAGCCAGTTCTGTATCCACCACAGAGCACACCCATCCAGGCCATGAGCTGCCAGTTTCACCAGGAGAATGCTGTGGGATACGGTGTCAAAGGCTTTACTGAAGTCTAAGTACACAACATCCACAGCCTTACCTTCATCTACTAGGTGGGTCACCTTGTCGTAGAAGGAGATGAGGTTAGTCAAACAAGACCTGCCTTTTATAAACCCATGCTGACCGGACCTGATCATATGGTTCTCTTGTATGTGTTGTGTGATGTCACTCAGGATGATCTACTCCATGACCTTCCCTGGCACTGAGGTTAGATTGATAGGTTCCCCGCATCCTCCTTCCAGCCCTTCTTGTAGATGGGCATCATGTTAACCAACTTCCAGTCAACTTTATCACTGCCTACCTGAAAAATCAATAACGGATCATAATCTGAGGGCTGTACCAGGGCAGGAAGCTTTGTTTTCACATCTTTATCTCTGTCCCCAGGGAGTGAGAAGACTTCCCTAAGAAGTGGGTCTGGTCTGCAAATCAGAACTTTTTTTCCCTTCAGAAAAGAGGCTCCAGTGACAATGACCCACTTTGGGATTTTTTTGGAAGCAATTTTGATGCAGGTCGTATCGGCAACACCTCCAAGCTGGATGAACCAACATCCTCATCAGTGTTCGGTTACACTTGTAGAGCCTCGTGCCTCTCATGCAGGGGCACCTGGGGAGGTGGGGCAGTCACAGAGGAGACACACCTGCTGCACCAGGCAGGACCTGGTCACCATTGCCTCCTGTCCCTTAGGTCACTGTGTTCAGACGGACAGAGAGAGGACAAGGAATCCTCCATATCATGCGTCCTGTCTGCCTGTCAGGCCTGTCTCAGGGCAGGCAGGGTGTGATTCCAGTCGTCTCTCTCCCGCAACCTGGCACGTGGTAGCACCTTATTCCCACCAGAGCTCTGTCTGGCAAGCTGCATCAGTTGTGGTGGATGCAGAGCTTAGAGAGGCCATCGCTTTCTGCCAGGTGGATGCCATTCTTCCCTGGTTGAGCTGGCAGAGCTTCAGCGCCCCTCCGGCACACTCTGCCATGTGAATGGCCATGTCCATGCCCTTGATGACCTGCCATGCCATGTTTGCCCATTCTGGTCACAGCGCTTCTTAAAGTCTTCTCCTGCACGTGGTGGGGCTTGGCCACGGTTGCTCCTGGCCCCACAAGTTGTGGGCTCCAGTCAGCTCTCTCAGCTCCCCCCGAGGTCCCTCCGGATTGGGGCACCCTGCTGTGCACAGCACTGGAGCTCTCCGCTGCGGATCCTGCCAGCGCTGGAGCTGCTCGTCTCAGTGACTGAATGAGAAACTATACTAGACTCTGCAGATCATTAGATTATCTCATCACCTCTCAAATTAGTTTAACTAACTGCACAATTCAGTGTTCCAAGGAAAGACCAAAATCTACTGTCAGCACCACCAGTATTAGCTTGGCTGGCTTTCAAAATTGTTAATCCATTGGTAATACTCCAGAAAGAGAGAAAGCTAGACTTCAGGGTCAGGGAGTGAAAACAAGTAAAAGCAATTATGCCAAGAGAACTGTGTCTGGAAATTGTGCCAGAGCCTGAGGAATGATTCTGCCCATTTGAAATATTTCTTTCTTTATTTATTTTTTCTCAGGGAAGAATGATACCATGGTGTTAGTCATTAGAATATATGGGTCCAAGAGTAGCAAGGCCTTCTTACTGAGTCATGTCATGCTTTTTTTATTTTTTCATTTCTCAGTCTAGTAAAATAACCTCTGCCACCCAAATGCAAAAGACATTGTGCAGCTCAGCTAAGGTTAAGTTTTTAGTATCAATACATTTTACATTTTACATTTACATTTACATTTTACAAACACATTTGAATGAAAATAAGGTTCTGGAGATAGGAAATGAAAACTCATCCAGAATGTGAACAAGAATTATATAACGTGATTTTATACTCTTAGCAGACAGCTGAAGAGCTTTTTTCTTATGATTTGTCTCATGGATTTTCCATTGCAATTCAGTGGGATATATGTATTCCTTCAAAACTGTAGCCACAGAATCATGAGACAGGTGCATATCTTCTATACACAGGTCCATAATTTTCAAAAAGGAGTCATTGCACTACTTTCAGTCACTGCTCCTCAAAGCAATGGTCCAGATCATTACTCATCTCTGATCATTCTTTTCCTTCCCTCTGGGATACTTATCTCATGAAATGAGCTGCATAGATGACAGTTTTAACCATGCCCTAAATAGGAAAGATGTTCCTACCAATATATCCTGCTTGACCTTCTGAAAGACAGCCATTCATTATCTAGTCTTCAATTCAGAATACACTTTATCTGACTGTAGCCTGATTTGAAATAAATGAGTTCTCCACTTGTCAATCATTTGGTTTTTCTGTTGTGATGAAATGCCAATAGTATTCAATAGGCTACTCTACTGGCAATAAAATCATTGCATTGATTAAGCAAGTCTTCCTCTTCCTTATATAAGACTCTGTAAAACAGAATATTTTGCTATTATATGAAAAAGTTGACTAGCAGAAAAAAAACACCAAAAGCTCAATGTAGCATCTGCAGTACATCTGAGTACTGCTGAATAACTATTGTTCTGTATTCACAGTTAAAAACACCCTTCATATTCTATATATAAAAACTGCTGCCTGTACCACCACTGGAATCAGATGAGACTTATTTGCAAGACAAAAATCCACAACTCCCCTAACGAATCCTTCAGCGAACATGAGACCAGCAGTCAAGATCCATAATCTAGCCAAGGTTTCAGCTCTCATTTAGTGGTAGCTGCAGATAAGTTACTCTTGTCCTACTCTTTTGTTACAATGAAAAGTCCTTCTGTATCATATTTTAATGGAGTAGAAAGATTTGCAATACAATATTTTGTTTGTATTTTGTGCTTGCTAGGCTATAAAGGGTTTTTAGCAACAATACTCAAAAGTTAGTGCTCAAAAATTATTTGATCAAATTTCTTATCGGAAAGTAAGCTAACATTCAATGCTGTAGGGGTTGAATGAATATGCACTGAATTTTGGTATATGTAACCTTTGTTCCTAAGAATTTTTCTCTTCAGTGGAGAGCAGGTGCAGTGAGGTAAACTGTGATATTAGAAATCTTGACATGTACGTCAAAAATGGATTTCTCTTCATGTGCGAAGGTGTTCCACAGAATAAAGAAAAATACAGTAGAAGAAAAAGCAAGATTAGGCTTTTGGTGTTAAGTGTGACAACTGGATAAAGGCCTGATGCCTGAAATCAGCAGCTGCAGCTACCTACCTTGGGAGGAGACTGTAAGCTGTGTGCTTGGGATGCCGACTCAAGTGTAAATCACATAAAATTTTCACCTAAAGTATCATTAAATGTTGAGCATTTAATATTATTTTGATATTTCCATATAGGAACTACAACTGTTCATCTACGTTTTAACTAAGGTTCCCATTGCACAGGATATAAGACCTAGGAAATCGTAACTCCCTGCAGTTCTACACAGGTCTTATTGTTATTATTATACTTATATATATACATACATATATATATATGCATATATATATATGTTATACTGTTAACTACCTAATACTAGCCATAACTTTTTAGCTAAGATTAGCAGAAAAACAGATAATTTTTTTCTTAATATGCCCCAAACAAACAAACAAAAAAGAGAGTGAGTGTTATTTACGGAAGATCTTTTGTATCTTGTGTTGCAGCCAAACGTGATCACATTTGACTTCACATATTTGCATACATGTCAAGTTTCTTCTGTCAAATGTGGGGCTTAATTCTAGAATTCTTCTACAAAATAACACTTATGGTGGGTTATGAATAAGTTGTGATCTCCATCATAGTCAAGTCATCAGAAATGCTTATAGAGAAAAGATTTTTGCTTGTGCTAGGAAAAAAAAGGCATTAGAGATGATATATTATTTATTAATATTAGTAGCACACTGTATCAGATTTGGTTTCCATGTGACATTCACTCTCAGTGTTGATAGAGTGAGTGGCATTATTTGGTCTGCTTTTGGATTTTGAAGGCCGGGGATCTTAGTAACAGCACAGTGAAGAGCTACTGGCCTTGTAAAGGGGATGGCTTACTTTCCTCTTTCACTGCATTTGGAACTAGGACCTATGATTTTGTGTCTTTGTGAGATCTCCCCAAAAAAGACCTTCTTCTTCAGCCCAGTGTGCTTTCTAGTCTAACACCCACCTCAAACCTACGAAGTTTTTCTTCAGAGAGTGGCCAGACAGACTGTTCTTCATCCACAGTTGCCAGGTTGCATACTGACCTATTGTCGTGGTTTCACCCAAGCTAGCAATATAACCATGATAGCCACTCGCTCACTCCACCCCTCTCACGTCCCGAATAGGGGAGAGAATCAAAAGGGAAGGGAGAAACTCGTGAACTGAGATAAACACAGTTTAATAAAATAACACTAATATACTACTACCACTACTACTATGTATAAGATGGAAATAGAATATAACATAAAAGATTCTCAATGCAATTCCTCACAAACTCCGTCTGCACTGAGCAACCAGCCCCAGGGAGCAGCACCCTGGTCCCGAACAGCCGATTCCAGACAGAGAAGGGAGAAAAAGGCAGAAAGGCCAAGAGGCTACTGAAAAATGGCAGGATGGCAAAAGGCCGAAGTAGAACAGGTGTCCATCCCTGTCCATCCCAGCTCTGTCCCAACTCCAAACCTAGCCAGAAGATCCTGACTCTCCTTAAACATGAAGCATGATGCTAATGACATGAGTTATTCTTATTGATCAGATTGGATGTCAGTCAAGCTCTGCCCCATCTATGCCTCCTTCCTAGCCACCTCACACTTGTGGGCAGATCTCAGAGGCCTTGGCTCTCAGACTACAGCAATTAAAAGCATTAACTCTGTCCTGGGATGTTATCTTCTTGATATCAAACTAAATCCAAACAATGACTGTGCTAGCTATGAAAAAGAAAGGTTTCTGGCTGCATGGAGGAAAATTAACTCATTTTCAGTCAAACCAGCACACCTATACATGAGCCCAAATTGAGTTCTGAGTGATCTATACTAAGGCTATAATTTGTTGATGGTGTTTGAATGTGACATTTGTTTGGGACTTTGACTTCCTCCTTCTTGTCTACAGGGTACGTGTCCTTTGTTTTTTTTCAAAATATGTGAGCTCTACTCTTCAGATCTCCCACTTTATAATGCCTGATTTTCCTACTGCTTATGGAGAAGCGCTATGACTGGACCTTCTGGTAGAAGGTGCTTTGGATCCAGTATAAGCAGTTCTTCGCAGCATTTCAATATAAGCAGCTCTTCACAACATTTCAACAATTTGTCTGTTTTCATTTGAGGATTGTTTTTTCTGTGTCTGAATCTTCTAAAGCGCATTGCATGGGTGTTTGGTTTGTCGTGAAGAAAGAAATGCTGCTGATGATTCTTATTCTGATGGGGAGGCCATCGCTGAGGATGAACTCTGAATTCCATGTAGCATAGTAAACCTACAAAAGCCACAGTATTAAAAGAGAGATGTGAAGTATATTTTCAGAACTCTCTGAGCTTTTTTTAAGAAAGAATGTTTGCATGATGCCCAATCCACTGAACAGGTCTCTTATTAATCTTATAGTTGAGCTCCAGAGTGAGTTCTTCATTCAGCCTCTCTCTATCCCTTTGTATCTTCACAAAACTTGTAAAAGCTTGATACCTTGAAGATGTCAAATCATTTGAAATTGTCCATTGTACTCAAGCTTAGTAGGGAGACTGAAGGATGCACAGACAAATGCATGTATGTGTGTATGTCATACCCACATCCTCCTCTCCTATTTTGCTTCCCTTTTGTAATACCATCACAGAAACCTGATTTTCCTTAAGAAACAAACATAAAAAAATTCATTGAGTTACACCAATGGATCTTTACTGACTGTTGGGAATCATTCTTGATTTATATCTGTCTGAGAGTTAATTAAACTCTGAGCCTTAATGAGATCATTTAAGTACAGACCCTGCAAGGACATAGAATGTGGCTTTGTACAGGTGAACAGTTCCAGTGAACTGACTGGGATTATTCACCCTTGTAACTTTTTGCAGAATGAGGGTTTTAGTTATAATTTCAAACTTTGACTGTTCTTTCAAGCTTTGAAAAAAATCTGAGTCATTCAAATGTTTTTAATACATGAAGGAAGATTAGTAACTACAACTGTATTGTTATGGCTGTAGTGAATTAATTTATATGACTACAATCACAATAATTTCTGATTCAGAGTACAAAGTGTAAAAGAACGCAGTATATCTGGTTCAGATATATATCAAAACACAAAACTGTAATGCTTAATGCAATACAATACTTCTGTTGCATGTTCCATGATGATATTGATTTAAGGCAGCTTCTGATGAATGGAAGAGTTGCTGCAACACTAAATGCCACTGTGAAAGAAAAAGACGATTGGTGGATGAGGAAAGGAAAGATGGAGCAGTGGCAGGAGATGTACCGAAGAAGATCGGATGATAATTTGTGTAAAATGGGGTGAGGTGATTCCGCCTCCGCAGCCCCAGGGCCGAGGCCCCGCAGGCCGCGCCGGGGTTGCTGCTGTCCAAGGTGCTGAACGCAGAGCGGCGAGCTTCAACCGGGGCGTGACAGAGAGGGGGGTCCTGGGGGCAGGAAACACGGAGTGACCGAGACCAAAATCACCCAAACATTTAAATATCAGATGACATTGTTTATATGAAGCAAGGAGATGCAATAATTCATTTTACTTATTTATTTATTGGTGTTGGTGTTGTGCTTTGTGCATCTTGTGCTATTTCAGTATGGTTCTTATAGGGAATGTGTGTGGCTTTTGCATGCTCATGCACAATATTTAGAAAAGAATTTGATGTGTTCTGCTGACACAGGCTTCCCATTGTTGCATTCCTTGTGCATTAGATCTAATCAGTGATATGCTTCCATTCTGCCTTTCATACTGAGTTAATTCCCTCTTCCAGTGGGCAGGCACACCGCAGAGTGTTTCATTTACTTGTCACGGTGCGATCAGGAAATCTATTGTTAATTATTGTGGTTTCAATTCCCAGCTCAGCTGCCTATGTCAGATGTGCCATTGTGTGTGTGTTTGACTATTAATGACTAGATGGAATATTACTATGTACACTATGAACACAAGGCTTTTTTTTTAGGCAAACTCTTCTAGAAATAAAAAATCAAAATGGTACCAGAAAAGTCTGACAGTGTCTTATGCAACTATCCAATAATTAATTTGAATGCAAAATTAAAATTATCATTTTTACATGTGCATATAGGAAATAAGTTATGTATTTCTTCAGAATGTTTTAAAATGTAGATAATATGCAAAGGGATGTATTTTAAAACAGCATATGAATACAAAGATGGATACTATTAATAATAATGCTAGTACATTTTTATTAATTGGAAAATGTTACCACATATAGCTAAATTGCTGAAAATACAGCAAGAAAGATGAAGTAAAATAATTAAAATAGTATCTGATCCATCTAGTGCCTATCATACCCCATACTTAAAAATAGATACAATTTTTAAATATACTTTCAGTAATTTCATTATGACTTTTTGTTAGAAGGAACTACTGAATTAAAAAAAAAAAATAATCCATAATTTCAGTTTAAACTTCTAGCCTGTGGAGTTCTTAATGAGTTCCTCACATAAGGAGTTTTAGAGCGGAAGAGCAACGGTATGGAAAATGCTTACCTCCTCTTCCTATATGACATTGAAAGAAAAAAATGAATGTGTAGTAATTTCCAATCGTTGGGTTTCTCCAGAATGATTACATTGGAAATTTTAAATTAGTCACTTCTCAGTAAGATGTTTTTTGGCTTCAGTGGAAGATTATAGTCTTTGGTAAGTAACCAGAAGAGTTACAATAGTGAATGTGCCACTATTCTGTAAGTAGCAAACTGTGGAGTTGCACTGTTTGTGCAGATAATATAGGACTTGAATTTTCATTTGCAGATGTACTATAGCTCCCCATATAAACATAATTCATTTTAAAGAAAGTACATTGATAAATTATATACAAATAAAATAGCAAAATGCCTTTTGCATTCTTTTGTAAGTTCCTTTATTTTATTATAACATTTAATAGATACATAGCATTTTGATAATAACGATTAATGAAAATATAACAAATGAATAGAACTAGTGCTTAACAATTTGATTATTTATTTTGTTATTAGCATGATATTAATCCAAAATTTGTAACTAAATTTTTGATAACTGTTTTCAATGGCATTTGTATCATATATAGGGACTAATGAGTGCTGAGCAAACATGCAGATGATCAAAGATGTAACAACTTGAAAGCACAGTGCAGCAATACAAATGTAAGAAGTCTCAGTCAAGAGTTTTGTTATTTTGTATTATTGCATTAATCCCTCCTGCAAATGTATTTTTTTATTATTATTCTTTCTGTTTTCATTTCTACTTGCCCCCCTTTGGACAAAGAATAGTTTTGCATAATTCATAAAATGGTATCTTCACCCAGTTCTGAGGAGGGAGAGTATCAACACATGGGCAAAGTCCCAGATGCAGAAGGACATTCCAGATCTAGCTTTAAATAAAGTAGGTCACATGCTGTGAATGCAGACCAGGGAGAGCTTTAATTTTTGTAGGCATTGCCACAAGAGTTGTGTGATTATGTTGCTGTTTAATAAAGAATATGACATCTTTGTACAATACTTATTCTCTGGAAAGAAGGGGAAGAGGTCTTGTAATAAGAGAAGTGTGCAGAGTGAGTCAATCAAGTGCCATTGGAAGAAGAGGTCCACATTGTGAATATACCAGTAATTGACATCTTGTGGCTACCCCCATTGTAATCCAATTAAACTTTATTGAATTCCAACAGGGAAAAGCGGTAGGGGTGGAGATCCTCACTGCCATACTACCATAGGCCATCCTCCTTACAGGCACTGGAAACCAATTAAAAACTTACTTATCCAAAATAACACACTTAATGAACACACTGTCTGGAGAGGACTGTAATTATCTTCTCCTTCTCATCGTGGGCCTGTATTGGCATTAGTACACTCTCAGGGAGAAACAGTTGAACTATTCCAAGAAGGTTAGATTAATATCCTCCAAAAAATAACCAGTTTGTTTAGTTTGTTTGTTTGTTTTCCATCACTACCCACCTGTTTCAGCCAAAGTTATTAGGACTCGTGTGCTTACCAGTTAGCTCAAGACGTTCAGTCTGCTCTGAAAAGCCACACCTCAGAATTGGTTGGCACATGAGCTGGCAAGAATTTTTGTGAAAGTTTGGCTGAAAGTTACACATTTTGTCCCCCAAACCCTCTACACATTGAATTACATTTAATTGAATCCTCTACAAATTTTGTATAAGGTTATGACTTTGCCATTTCATGGATGGAATGCAGTGCATATGTAGAGATAAACAGCAGCACTGAAGGCAGCTTAGATACAAAAGTCAAGTTATTTTTATTTATTTATTTATTTAACTGCATTGTCTTACTCTGAGGGATACATCCTATTTTCTTTTTTTTTGAGACTGATAGGAATTACCCAGAGCAATGATCACACACATGCATATACGTATGTGTACATGTGTGTATATATGGCAAAGTAAGGAATAAAATATTTGTCTCTTCAGTCTGGGTCAGCAAAACTTTTATCCTGGCTCTAGTTTCTAGCCGTGGTGTTGGCATGGAATTCCTGCTTCACAAAAAATAGCTGTGAGTTATTTCAGTGGCCACATGCAGTCCAATCCCTCATTTTTGTATTGTTAAGAGGTTTCCTGTAAGACAGTCTTCAGGAGCAGGAAATAAGGGTGTCCTGTTGACATCAGTGTGCAATGGTATCTACCCATTCAATTTCCATTTTACTCAAGCAGTTTGTTTAGTAGTGTCCAAGAGCTGATGTCACTCTGGTAGCACTCCCATAAGGGAAAAAAAAGCATGGACATTCTAGCAGGTTGGATACTAATTTTCCTCCTCACTCTCAAAGGAATTTTGTTTCTTCTATTTTTATCTTTCATCTGTTTTTTGAAGAAGGGAAAGTTTTCATAATCTCTTCCTGCAGCTTCCCACAATTTGACTAGAAAATGCCAGAAGCTTCAAATGATATTTGTATTAACCTTGCTCATCATCTCTCAGTTCTTTATGTCTGTTTTAAAGTCAAAGATAATGACTAATTCATTCCACAGAGAGGGCTGCATTAAATGCTACCTCTAGCATGGGTCATAGCCTACACATGTGAAATGGCTTGTTTCGAATGTCACTGGAATAGGACCACATCTCCACCTCAGCCTTCCTTCTTTCTTTCCTCCTGGCGACTTTTCTCCTATAAGCACGAAGCACTGTAGGTACTTCTGAAAACCAAATCAAAACTATCCCAAAATTGTTAATCTTAGTGACTGTAACTTAGAGTATTTCTGAAGGTTCAAGACACTTAAAATACCACCAGTGCTGATTTTGTAATGGTTTTCTCCATTGTATAAATTACACATGCAACTTGTATGCACTTGGATATTTTCACTCATCAGTAATACGGATGTAAAGGATTTGAAGTTAATATTGTTTTATCTCCTTTAGCATTACTTTTGAAACACAGAGTTGCGAATTTTACATCTGAAGAGTAATGGAAAAGGAAAACGTTCATGCCTGTTTGGTGCACAGATTCAAAAAGACTTCATAACTACACTTACAAGACATTTCATTTTTCTTACTGGTTGGACATAGTTTCATTTTTAAGCATGTACCTTTTTGACTTGCATATAAATTAACTGAAAAAAATGCAGCCTACTTCTATGACTTCTTTTAGGAATAAATCCAACCTGAAGGCTGATATGTATTACAGAGAAAACAGGGATTTTTATTGTTACTTTATGTTGATGTATGCATGTTTTTTACTGTTTTGAAATTAACATTGCAAATATTGAGACATTTCTACAACAAAGTAGACCATTCATTTACTTTCGTCATGCCTCAATAATTTGATTATGTAACTATTGTTGTCCAAATTAAAGCTCTAATTTTTAAAAGAGTGTAATTTCAAAACAGTGATTCTGCTAGGAAACTTTCAGATCCTCTCAAAGGACTACAGGTGATAAACTTAATGATTAAAAATACTGTATTTACTCTTTAGTAAAGTATCAGTTTGTGCAGATTTTTATTTTGATAAGTATTACTGCACACCATGTTATCTACATGGTTGAGAGAGGTTTTCATCTGTATTTATTACATGGTTTTGGTTAATTATATATACGTGTATGTGTATATATATATCTATATATCTATGTGTATGTGTATATATATATACACCCTTTAGGTGGAAGATGATCTTCCAGTTTCTTCCAGTGTATTAGACCTCAACTTATTATTGCATCAACACGTAAATTCAAAATGTCTTGTTCCTGTCAATTTGTATGGCAGTCTGGACATTATAAAAGACTTTATCGGAAGTCTAAAATCTTTGCTTTATTTCTTAGAAATTAAATTACTGTCTTTGGAGAGACATAAACTGTATTTAGCACTAGATGGGTGACCATAGCATTTCATTGTTGAAAATCTGGAGTATGCTCTGCTTTGCTAAACTGAACATTTTTGGTGGCTGTAATAAGTAAGATGTGATCCTCTTGCTCATCAAGAAACCCGTCACGTTCAATGAGAGTCCTGTGCAAAGAGTAACACAACTCCGTGCTAGTAGTTGACTTTAGGTTGGAAATTTTGTCAAGCAGCCCCATGATTTGCACAATGTTGTAACTACTATAAGTGGCTGGCAGGATAATGGTGTATATCTGCCTTTTCAGCAGTTTTAGTTTAGGCCCATTTCTTTCCTAAAAACAAGTTTTATGTTGACTTTATAGCAATAAAAGTCTGTTGCTGATAGCCAAGTTAGAAAACACTGATATGTATGCAATTCTGTGTTATGAGTTCTAAAGAAATAAGAGTAAGAAATACGATTTGCCTGTCCCTGCTGGCCTCTTCTGATTACTTTCTCAGCTAACTCTCTTGTATTTGACCCACTCTAGCCAATATATGTCCTCATCCTTCCTTTACTATTGCTGCTTCAGGAGTGTAAAAGGAAAATCTGTTAATAGAGTAACTACATGTGGATATACAGAGTCCCAAAAAACTGCAGAATTCCACTTACATCCAGAAACTTAGATTATTGAGGTGGAATTGTCTGGTTCTTCTGGCTTCTGTTGCTTCCTATGGCCTTCATTGTTGGGATCATTATAAAGGTGTTCAAGTGTTAAATGTGCAAGGCATGAAATATTTTTCTACAAGGATATGCTTGCCTTGCCATGACAAGAGTCCTGCCTCTGAAATTTTTACAAATATAGTTGAATGAAATCTAGTGCAAGCAGAATTCCAGCGATTTTTTTTCTTTCTTTTTTTTTTTTTTTCCTTGTTGTTGCTTTTTCCCCTAGGAAGACCGGTTTGAAAGAACTTCATGTATTATAGTTATGAGAATTTCATTATCCCCTTGGAGTCGGTATTGGCTTCTGCTGGAAGCTCATGGATTATGGCAGAAACTATGGCTATGATGGGAATGGTGTGAAGCCCTCCTGCTGCAGCACCACTAACAAGGATATGTCAGAGTTTAAAACCTTGAGTTTCTGAAAGTCAGAGCAATTAAAGAGAGCTGGCAGTATGGACCTCATAGAGATCACCTGGCAATATGGTGCAGATAACCCCTGATATCTCGTATAGCTCTTTTTCCCCAGTATCCTAAAACAAATTCAGGTTGCGCCTTTGTACACTTAGTAAGAGAATTACATTAGAAGAGTGATAGTTTGGAAAGCAAAAAGTGGAAATTTGCATTCTATGCATAGCGACAGAGGAACTGAAATGTGTTCTGTGGACAGATCTGCAGTTACTATGAGATGGGTAAATGTTTGTCTGTGACATTGTTGGAAACATTGGGAAGCATTGGAAGGGTCTGTGCTGGATGATGGATGGATCAATAGGGTTTCTGGTTTTAATTTGAGTCTTTAAGAATTTTGTTGTGGGAGGGTGGGCTTAGATTTATTATGGAACAAGTGATATATTAAATCTACACATTTAAATTTTCTCAGAAAGACTGATTAAATTGGAATACCTACTGTACCCTTTATGCTTAATTTTTGCAAATATTTCCTATTTGGTAACATTTTGTAAGGAATGCAAAGGTGATACATTGGGTGAAATTCCTGTCTCATTAAACACAATATAAAAATTTTAATGGCAACTAAGGTTATAAATTCAGTGTTTTATCAAGACTTAAAGTCTTTGTTTCTTATAAGATTTGCTTGCAACACATTGTTTGCAAGTAAATCTGAGTTTTGCTAAAATATTTGGGCATTTCTGAAAACTTGGCAATAACTAGGACTCTCATAGAACCTGGGGCTACCGTTTCATTCTTTCAGTCTTTTAGAGTTTGAGCTCCAAAGCCCTGCACAGTATGGTAGCTTTAATCAGGGTAATCCTAGGGAACGGGGCCATTGGATAAGATACAATTCAGAAAGTCAGGTTTACACGTAGTGGCCCTTATGTCAAAGATATTTTGATTTACAGTGTAATAATGTGAATTAAAAACTAATGATTGGTTTTAGTTATGTATGGTCTATTTGCTGTTGAGATGTTAAATATGGCTTCAGCATAAATATTTAAAGATTGTATTGTAAAAAAAAAAATACAGTTGGGAAGAAGCTGTGAAGGGACTTACAGAACCAGCATAGCATCTGTTTTCCAATATGAAAAATAACTATGTTTATTTAGGAATAAGCCTCTACTTTAAAATATTTAGCAGTGCCATGGCATACAAACTATGCGTGGTTATTACCACTGAAAAGTTTAATTACATATCTTTCTACTCTGCCTGCTTTTGTGGGTTGCTAGAGGAGCACTGGAGAGCAGAAGAACGCCAGACCATCTCCCCAGAGCTATATTTTTCTCCCTGCTTTGTAATGTAAACGGCTAGTTTGGAAACCACCACGGATTCGTGCGCTCCATCCCCCGAGCATCCTTTCTGTGTTTAACGGGAAGATCACCTGACCCACACCTCAAGCTGCCCCTGTTCCCCAGGAGCCCCGGCAGGTGCTGGGCAGGGCCGGGGGAGGTGACAGGAGCGGGGGCGCCGGGAGCGCCGCTGCCTCAGCCCCGGAGAGGAGGGAAAACAAAAGGAGAGCTCGGCTGCAGTTTTGTGTTGCTGTGTCTGGCTTAAGCAGAAGATTCTAGACATTCGTGCCGAAAAATCAAAGCACAGCTGAGGCTACATCCACCGGGAAGATATTTTCTGCCGCCCCCCCCCCCTCACCCACCCAGAATGGGCTGGATCAGTACAGGTGGTTTGCAGATCATGCGAAGACAGACGGGCTGAGAGCCATGGAAAGGTGGGATAAGACTCTCTNTTTTTTTCCTCTCTGTTAATTTGTAAAGCAGTATAGCTGGGACCTGAGACAGGGTCAGTTAAAGGGATTAGATGGGGTTTAATCCCACAAAAGAAAATAGAAATGAAAGGCACTACCACGTTCAGCCAGATGTTGAACCCAAACTTGGGCTGAGTCGGACTTGCTTTGCACGATTCTTGTGTTGCTTTTGATGTTGTCTTTGTTTAGAATAGTTCCTGTAGGAAACACCATGCTTTAAAATGAACTGCATGCTTCTTTCAGGAATTGTCAGATGACCATTCAGATGCTGTTAGGATTTTGCCGGGGAAGCTGTGAATGAAGGCTTTGATTATGATGTTTATGGGAAGGAAAAGAGCTGTTGACTTTGAATTTCTTGTGATGTGGGCATGGTTAGAAGTTGAGCTGTGATTGTTGTACATTGTCTGAATTGTAACAATGGGCAGTTCAAGTAGAGCAAGTTTGAATGGTGTTTCTTCAGCAATTCCAAATGCATTTCACTCTTACAATCTTTAGCTTTTCACTGAAGGCAAAGAATGTAATTTTCTTTTTATTTGGAAGAAAAAGCCAACGGAATTTTTGAAAAGGTTGAAAGATGGAAGCAAATTAGTGTTTTTATTTGAAGGGTTGTTGTTAACACCAGCATGCCTAAACATCTAAAAGAAATTCCAGGAATTTCTCATTTCTCTTGCTGGACAGATACATTTCTTTTGTTCTGAAAATTTTTCCCTGCCTTTTTAGAACAAAAGGCACTTGCCATTTTTTTTGTTTTGGTTTGGTTTTTTTTGATGGCAGCAGGAGAGTTATATACAAATTAGCAATTTTGTGGAGGTTAATGCTCTGCTTCATCCTAAAGTAAACTGCCTCAAGGTATTAGGAGGAAAGGCGGTGGACAAACAGGGGGGAGGCTTGAACGACATCCAAGAAATATTGCATTCAGATGGATTAAAATCATACAGAGAAGCATACATTTATCTGTAGCTGGATTTCAGCTCCATGTCATGCAAAATTTGCAGACCATAGCAGGGAGATTCTTAGCAACCAATAAATCAGATTTGTAATGGGCCTTTAAAATTTGTCTGTGAGGGGTGACTGCCTGGGTCCCCTTTGGCCAAATTAAGATGCAATTTGACAGTGCAGTAGCATCTGTGTGCTGACATTTTCTCGTGAACCTAGTGAAAAATGGCTCCATTTCTCTTCTTCAGTCCCCAAAAGATGGTTTCTGAATAGCCATGCATTTTCTCCCCTGTATTGTTGTTTGTTCTAATCACCATTCTCTCTGATAATGCCTGGCTGGCTTGTTTTGTTTTGCTTGCTTTGACTGTTTGGCTAGCTGAGGGGCTGTAGTGGGCAGTGGTTGTTTTACCTGAAAGCAGAACCTCGAACCTCATGTCAATACTGCTGCTGACCAAAAAAAAAAGTATTGGTATTTCTTGCAAACGAGTTGTTTAAATACTGCTAGTAAAGCAGTTTCTGCCTGTACTGCTGGAATTAGATAAGTGTGTTGGAAAAACGTGACTTGGATAATGTGTCACTGACGATACAGGTGAAAAAGAAATGCCAGCTGGTAGTGAGTGCAATTGACAGGGAAAACTGGAAATCCTAAAAAAATGCATGAGAATGAATTCCTTAAAGGCCAGAAATATACCTGTCAGTACGAGTGTTTGTTTATCCAAGGGAGAAGTTCAGGATCAGCTACTACAAGAGCAAGTGGGGGAGGAGGAGGGAGGACGGCACTCCTTTAATTGTACTCCAAGTGTGCTGGTTGGGAAGAGCCGTGGATGGAACGGCCGTTCAGTCGGACACCGCGGCTCTGCTGGAACGGTCCTCAGCAGAACTGGAAGCTCTGGGGTGGGAGAAGCCTCCAGCTGGGGATGTGTGGGGTGTGCGAGGAAAGGACCCGTGTTTCGCCACATTGTCCTGTGCCAGGTGATTCGTGGGGCGGCAGGGGGGTTCACTCCGCTGGAAACCGCTGCTTTAAATGTTCCCTGAGATAAGGTGGCTTCATAGCACGAAAGTAGGGCAACTAGGAGGATGGCTGCGAGAAGTTGTGAATAGTGTGGATTCTCTCCAGAAAATGTGGCTGGTGTTATTTTTTTCGCTGCTTAATAGCGCCTATGGATGCTTTTGAAAAATCGCTCTGTTTACTGAACTCCTGCACTTTCTCTCCAAT
Organism: Pampusana beccarii; assembly: GCA_013399365.1. Classification (NCBI taxonomy): domain Eukaryota; kingdom Metazoa; phylum Chordata; class Aves; order Columbiformes; family Columbidae; genus Pampusana; species Pampusana beccarii. Next base: position 223,441 of record VWYH01004015.1, on the reverse strand, counting down.
TCAAGGTAATAGTTTCTCTGTATTACAAATATGGTTTTCAGCAAGAAAAGAATAACTCTAAAAGCTTCCCTCGTAGAAAACAAATAGTATCAATATTATGCCATTTACCCATTGCAGGAGGCATTACATTTTAGTTGGTGCTTAGAAAGCATGTTATGTGGAGCTCTAATAAAAACCCCAAATGTTACTTACCAGACTTGTTACAGCCTTTTTAGATTATTTTTCGTAGACCTAAATGCTTGGAGTTATGGTAAAAATTCCACTGCCACTGGAGAGGAGTGAAAATGGAACTTTAACACCGCATGCAGATCCCGTTACTGCTTTTGTACAGGTAGATAATTTGACAGTAGTAAACAGTTTGCTTCATGGAAAGTGACACAATTGCACTCTGGGAATGTGAAAAAGAAAACAAACATCTTGCAAACCATCAGACAAGCGGAAATGTCAACAAGGGATGTTTGAAATAAATAGAGTTAAACTGGTTTGAGTGACAGAAAGATTCCAGATACCTAATTCATATTGACTGTAGTCATAAAACAAGGGAATGCAGCTGCAGTTTTAGAAACTAAACCAAATCAAACTGATTTCCAGATGTGTATGTGCATAATCAGAAATTATGGGAGTCTAATACTGAACAGGGACAAATTAGATTTCAGAACTGGACACATTGGATTGAAGATCAGGTAGAAAAGTTTCTGGAAGAGAGAAAAGGAGCAAACATAACCCAAATAAAACACACACTTCCAACTAGTACCGTTGTCTGTTGATTATGTGATTATTAAGTACAACATCATTAAAGCGGGCTTTAACAGTGCCAGTCTGACTTAAGAAATGAAACAAGACTTCTGACATTTATTCTCACTATGAAATGGGAACTGCTCAGAGGTTTTGCTGGCAAATAGACATTTTCTCAAAGCATAGCACTGACACATTGCACCTCTGTTAAGGGGGAGAGGAAAACAAAGATAGAAGTAAAATGGTGGCTCTTTAAAAATTTCTCACCATCATTTCCTACAAGCTACATAAATACATCCTATGGTTAAATATAAAGGACAGAGCTGTTTTCTTGTTGTGATGTAAATAAAACATAAGAAGAATGAAGTAGATTAATGTATACTGACATTGAAGAAGAATCAGATCCAGAGTATTGAAGTCTGAGAAAATTATATTTACATTGAAGCAGTCCAAGTAGCAATTGTCAGTGTTCCAGCTGACAGACTCAGCAAACAGCCCACCTATTTCCCATTTCGGCAGCAAATGCCTGTACAGGAACTATCAGGCTCTTACTGCAAAATAAGCTTAAGAACATTAAAGGCCATATAGTATTCCTGGTTGCTGTAATGCAACCAGTTTAAATCAAGTTTGTTGTAAATGGTATTACTATAACAGAGCTGATTGTAGCCCATAGAGTCAAGAAAAGTGTATGGTCAGCAAAATTTACTTTTTTTTTTTTTTTTTTTAATAAGAACATCCCAACTGCTTCTCTGTCACTGCTTCCACATTTATATGGCACATTCTAGACCCAGGCGTCTTCCTTTCTAGCACCAGATGAAAATTTCAGAGACAGATCTATCTCTTGTCTCTCTTGTCACTGTTGCGACAGTCTTCTCCTGACTATATTATGCTGTAGCATTAAGAGGAAGCTGATTCTTGTGGTGGCCTTTGGTGTTTGTATACAGAGCATACCCAAGTAATAGTGACTGTATATTATTTTATAGAAAATGAAATAATAGATGGTAGGGTTATCTGAAAACTGCACTGCCTGGGTTTGCTCTTTTTTGAGCATGGAAGGTTAGCTTGACTTTTTCAGCTGAAGAAAGAAAACCGTTCTCATCCAGAAAGATGAATGATATTTCTAACCTGACCTTACCGTCTTTTCCTTGTCACCCTTCTAATTGCTTTGGTTTTCACCTCTCATACTTTTTTCCTAACCATCCACAGACTCCTTTATTTATGTAAATCTTTGATTTAAACTTGCCAACCATCTGTGCCTTTCCCTTCCTGCCCCAGCTCCACGTTCTGTGACAGTGAGATTCACTTGGTGCCATCTGGCCTTTCTTTGGTCCAGGCAAAGTCAGGGTCTGATGCTGGGGAAGTGGATCGTACAGAAGTGCATATCCAGATGCCTATGGAATGAGATACTCTTGATCTCATCAGTCTCCCTACTACAAAAAGAAAATTATTTTTCGTCCCAACATTAGACAAATCTACTGTAAAGAACTTAGCCAATATTCCCATTTTTAAATCTGCTGAAGGAAACAGTGAGAGCTGGTGGCTTTCTGAGGACGCTTAGATCATCCAAATCTGTATCCTGAATACTTATATCATCCTATGAATGGTCCTAAAGGAAGGTGGAGTTTAGGGCTCAGCTCTGCATCTGATGAAACTGGTGCCAAGTTTCACTCTAGAGATGAGATGAGAGAACATTTAGTAGAGAAAAGAAAGCTGATCTTCCAGAGGGGCTCAGGTTAAATACATTTTAGTGCCTTCCTGGCAAATAAAACAAGCAAATGTGATTGACAGTGGGTGATTACTGAACTTCTAAACCCTCTAACTGTTATGTCGTATAAAAATGTGTACCAAAAAAAAAAAAAAAGAGAAGTGCCTGGGAAAAATTCTTTAATCTGAAGGTATTAGGAGCTAAGTCTTTACAGCCATGACAATCCCCATTGACAGAAATGCTCATAACCCAGAGGTGATGGAATACAAATGGGCATGGATGTGGGAAGCATTGCAATAGAGAGCACATCACAATAAAAGCTCTCTTTCTCAGTTATCCTTTCCTTTCCAGTCAAATAAATAAATTGCAGTGATGTACAGTGTGAAAAATTATTGCAGCTAGACTGCTTCTCTGATGACAGAGATGACATAAGTTATAAAAGCCTGTCCTAGATAATAGAAAGTAAAGATTTCTGGAAGTTAGTAAAAATTTAGAAACTCTTGGGGTCTGAACTGATTCAGGCATACTAATGGGATATGGGTTGCTTCACTCCTGACTTGGTGCTCTGCTGAGAAAGCTGCACCGAGGGCAGCACAGAGCCACGGCACTCCTGCGCTGCACGTGCTCTCTGTGCGACCCTGCTCACAACACCCTGGCTTAAATCTTCAGGAACGCTCATAAGGTTGGCCAAAATTGTTGGAGTGACTGTGCCCGTCTCTGTGAACCGTGACGGCAGAAGCCGTGAGTCCAGAAGGTGACAGTGATTGTAGTGAAATGTTGGTGAACAGAGCCTATGCAGGACCTTCAGGGCAGAGCTCCCTTCTGTCCAAGGATTTTTCACCCTCAGAAGCCTGCTTCTTGACAGAAACTTCGAAAAATAAATTGACATCACCCTGTAATGCTATGCAGTTAGATACAATCCAGCGTTTTGTATTTTAACAGTTATGTGATCTAGCACATAACCTAAAGAGGAGTGAGGAACACTGCTTTTCTCACTAATTAAGGTTCCTCATTACATGGTTGGGATCAAGTGCATCCAAAAGCAAAGCTTAAATATGACATCAGCTTTCTGGAGTACTCTGCAAATCAAGAACATCTGAGGAGGTTTGCAGAAGTCTGAATACAGGATCTTGGTCAGTTCATAATTGTTCGCTGTCTGTGACTGGGGCAATTGGGAAGTACATGTGCCTCTGTTTTCAGAGCTCTGCAGCTCCTGATGACAGAAAAGACGCCTCTGTCTTGGTGTTTCTTGTTCAGAAGATTCAATAGAAAGAGGTCCTGGGAAACAGAAGTGAGTAATTTGTGGAAGTGTGGGTATCTCTGCATCATTTGCTTTTATAGTCCTGCACCCCAGAGATCCAGAAATCTTTATGGGATGGGTGGTATCCCTGAGACAGCAGTAAGAGGGCTGTGCTGCATAAAAGGAAAAGGTAACTCAGAACTTTCCTAGCTTTTGCATTGCTGCATTTTAAAACCTGGTATAACTGAGGGAATAGTCTGTTCCCATCACCTCCCATTCATCATCGCAGACATCAAATACCAGTTTCAAACCAGCTGCAGTGACATAACCATTCTAAAACACCTGCATGTATGCCTATTGGAAAGTCCTTCTGGAAAAGGAGGAGTGTGCCGATAGGGAGCTCTTTATTGTGTTGTTTTGTTTTGTTTTGTTTTTTTCCTTCTGCAGATTCAGCAGGTGCTGTATATTATCCTTTACAACCTTCAGCCATTGGGAGCTAGGACATTGTAATTATGTTTCCCGTCTGTGGAAGTTACTGCCTATTACTGTGTGAAATATGCGCTCTGCTTGGGATTCACAACTAAACTGAAGAAACATGTTTGCCGCTGCTTTCATACCAACAGAATAATGGTAGTGTTAATTCACAGCAGTAAATGCTTTCTGCTCCTTATATGGTGGAGCCTGCATAAAAATACTTTCTTGCTGATATGTAAAGAAGTCAGTTTCTAAGTGGTGACAGTTCTCTTCCACAAATAATATGTTAGATTCATGTGGTTCCTTTTACTAAAAAATTATGGGGGTTTACACTCATTCGTAAGTGCAAAAATGAACTGGGAGGCTGAAATATAACAAGTACATGAACATTTTTATGCAGAGGTAACTTTAAATCATCTCTGTAGAGATAATCAGGATCTCACAGCCCTTCCTAATAAGTGGCCTTAATTGCTTATTGCTCTTGAATTTGTATAGGGACTGATCTTTAAGTACCTGTTGCCACAATGACTCAGTAGCACAGAAGAAAAGTTGAGTTTTCTAGTTCCTGCAGCTCCTACTTTTGTAGCCTCATCCACATGTGTTGCTTTCTGTGAGGTTTCACCAGTTTCTGACTAGAAAAAATGTAGCCTGGTTTTATCTCACTGTGTTCTCTCCTGAAGTTATTCAGAGGGAGGGAGATACAGTGGGTACCCCATGCATTATTCCCTTTGGATAAAGAATGTATGCTGTCTTATTTTGTTTAGAAGAGTGTTCCAAAGAAAACTCTCTATGGCATAGTTATGATAACAAGCAGGAAAGAAATAAATAAATGGAGAGACAGCACACAAAAATTTAGCTATTTTGGTGTAATCTGCTAGTTCGCCACTACAGTACTAGATACAAGTGTGCTTCCTTTGCCAAGACTCTTGGCGATAGCTGTGTTACCAATAGATGCCCTAACGGAAGGATAAAGTTTTTGTTTGCCATGTACCTCCAGGAGACAATGTGCAGATTGTCCTTTGCCAGGGCACGGTGCACAGCGATGACACCTTGAACATTTTCTTCTCCTGTTCATTTCTTCTTCTCACTTTCATTCAAATAGAAAGTCCCATGTGCTCCCATCCTCTTTCATGGGACTGACCATGGGTCTTAATTGCCAAGGTTCTCAGTTTGTCTCTGCTCCCATCCAGTGAGTGAGGCTGTGAGTGGGCATAGCTGGAAATGCTGGTGCACCAAACACAGATGTGGTAGCTCGTGAAGGTGGAAGACACCATCTTGTTCTCCTACCAGGCATTATTTTTCATTGTACAGTGTGTTTGATAATCACTTCTCTGTGTAAAGCTTAGTATATATGAATTCTCCACTATGATGAGAACATGGAATTACACAGCCCAGACTGCATTTGAACAGGAAATACAAGAATTATTGTGAGAATATCATGAATGTTTGATATGAATTTTACTTCCCCAGCTGAAGTAACATCAGGGTATTTGGCTTAACATCCTCCTTTTCATGCTGGGAGAAGTAGATGCACCAGGGCAGTATAGGGTAATATTTTGCTTTTATACCTTCTAGTTTCCAGTATAAGTTGCCAAGATACTATGGTGTTTTCCAAGTGATATGACATTCTTCTTCTAAATCATAAATTGATGTTTATGTGGCCACACAAAGCAGAAGAAATGTCATTTCCAGCATTGGTCCTCTGGATACATGCTCACTGATGTGTATATAACCAGACCTCTGCACCCCAGTACAGGGTGACCCAGTCATGGAGGAAAATTGGTTTGTTATGCCTTCACCTGAGCTTACTGCTGCCTTGGTGATGAGCCTCTTATCTTCAAGCACATCAGACCTTTCTGTCATCATTACAAATACTTTAAAACTTTAAAAGTCAAAAGCTTTATGCTTTGGCTACTTCAGCATATAAATCTGAAAATGTGTTTCATTTGTGATAAAAACGTTTTTGTGCACATAAGTCATGCCTGGGAAGTTATTAAAAAGTCTAGTAGAGTGTTTGACATAGAATGGCAAGTGTGCCTTCTCTATGGGATCGTAGCCTTCTCTGCTGGCATTGTAGCAGGGCTTCTACCAGTTACCTTTTCTGTTACAAGAACATTTATCCCTCATTTTCTCAGGCACGCCTTTCAAATAGCCGTTCATCTTATCAGTGTGGATATGATTTTGGTTTGCCTATTTGCTCCTCCTTGTTAGGATTCTCACACACTTCCCCAAAGGTGTGAGGAGAGATTGGATAGAAAGAGATAGACCCTGATGAACAAATGCTTTTTGTCTTTGGGTGCAGTACAGTTTTCTCTAAGAGACAGCTTCTGTTTTTCCTTAGAATTGCTGACCCTCTCTGAAAATGGCTATCCTTGAGTCTTGGCTTGAACCCTTCATGCTGAAAGAGAGAATTGACCATTGTCTACAAAGGGTTGTGACTGGCTATTGCTGCACCAGAGAGGTCAGTGGGAGAGAACGTATTTAACAAGCTGTGAGTGAGGAGCACGGAGACAAGCTGCGAGCAGAGAGCTTGGAGTAAAGCTCCAAGAAGGAAGAGAAATTCAAGAACTTGTAGAGACACAGGAAGGCAAAAAAAAAAAAAAAAAAAAAAGAGAGAATTGAGAAATAAGTGAAAGCAGAAACAGGAATCTCCTCATGTGCACAGTAGAGCACAATCCTCAAGCTGTCGCAGTAGAGACTGTAAGCCCTACAGCTTTTCCTTCACTTCTCCATGGAAATAAAACAATTATCATGAAACAATTCTGTTTTATTCTTCAGAGAGATGATTTAAAAGCAGTTCCCCATTGTGGGAAGACTTGACATCAAGAACAGTTAGTGTCTCTCACAAGCCCTTCTTTACGGGTACTGTTTAACATAAATGCCAGAAAGCTGACACCTAGATGCCACCGTGCTACCTTAACATAAATGGATAGCGTTGCATTGTGGGAGCTGAAAGGTAAGGACAAAAATATCTTCAGAAGGAAAAGAGAAATAATTGTGAGCTGGATTGTGTCCTTTGGTCTGCTCACAGAGAGTTAAACCAGCATTAAAGTTTTCTTCCCCGAGTGGGAGATGTTTCAGGGCAGCAGGACCCTTCCCTTCCACCCAAGGCACTGCTCCTTGCCCACGGTCCTCACGCCATTCCCCTCTTCCTCTCAGACATCCATATCCCACATCCATGACTTTGCTTCATCAGAAGAGACCCTGGGGCTGGTGTGTTGTACCAGGCTCCTCTCCATCAAGGCTGTTTCGGGAGGGGTTGGTGCCAGGGCGCTTTCTGTGGCAAAAGGTCTTCTTAGGGTTTTCAGCATCCTGGTGAACCCTGGGCTGCCAAGGGAGGAAAGGGTGGGAGGGTGAAGATAGAAAGACCCAATTTTCGTGGCCTCCACCTGGCATCCCTTCTCATGAGAAAAGGCAGAGAGGAAACTCTGAGAGGAAAGGTCCATAATCTCTGCTGCTTTATGGCTTATTATTATATGAGAGTAAGAGATAACTGTGCTTTTTGATAGAAAGTCACCTTCTAGCACTTTGTCATGCAGGTTCTTTGAAACTCAGCCTGAACAAAACCTGCCTGAAGAAAGCTCTAAAACATGTGCTTTATCTTAAAGTCCCTGAAGAAGAAATGTCTTCACTCCTGAAACACATTGAAGCTTTATTACGAGCCAGATTCTGATCTCAGGCACAGCAGTGTAAATCTGCTTCGACTCACTCAAAATCAGTGGTATTATCCCAGCAGTGGAAGAGAGCAGGTTCACCCTTCCTCCCATGCAGACGGATGAATTTGTTGCACGTTGTTGGCACTGTAAACTTCTTCTGGCGTGGTGCTGGCACTTACTTTCATCTGGATGATTAGAATTAAGCATCGCCTTCCTTTTGCAGTTATACTAAATTAAGTGAAATCATTATGTCTTCTACCTTCTGTTACACTGTAGAAAACTTATGGTAGATAAAACTCACCCTTTTATTTTACTGTAAAATTCCATGCTCAGGAATTGCTCCCAAAACATGAAAATGCATATCAAAAAGACACAGAGCTACTTGTCTCTGTAATGCTGCTACCATTTTTTCTCAGCTTTCGCATTTAGAGATGCAGTAACTTGCAGGATGGTGCAAGGCTTTTCGTCAGTTTAGAATAATGACTAAATTGCTGGCTTTATCAGAGGAGAGGTGGAGATGGTGGTTAATGAAGGATCAGTGTTGGTGTTTACATTAAAGTGAATGTTTAGGATAGCAACAGGTAAGACTTTAGGGCAAGAAGGGTGAGAAGGAGCCTGTGTGTCAGGAGGGTGATGGTGCAGCTCTCAGAAACTTCCAGCCAGCCCATTGCAGAAGTGCCGACCTGACCACGTCTCACAGACGCAGGTGGCCTTGCAAGAGGCTAAGAGTGAATATGCATGAGAGAGGTGAATCATTTTATTTTCTTAGGCACTGTTCTTCTGCATCCCAGGTGGTGGTGTCAAACTGAGAAGATATTCCAGGAAATAATCACAAGAGTTCGTTTCTAGGACCATTAGTCCTAATCTTTCGTTGTCCTTATATTTTTACGGTAATGTCGTGTGCTATTTGTAATGAAAGTTGTTCCTTTTTCTGTTCTGCCCTTCCCAGACAATTCCTTTCCCCCCTCATTAAGATAACTTATTATTTATTATCTATAATGCAATGAGTCCTACAGATCTTGATCAGTATCCCTCATACACATTTATAAGGAGAAATTCAGTGTCTACCTTAAAAGGGCATTTAGCGTATTCTGTAGCTGTACAAAGTTTTCTACTGTTCCAGGAATTTAAGATTCTTAACATAAAAGCAGATTGTTCAGGGGTTATTTTTAGAATTATAAACTATGCAGTATTAAAGCATTTTAAAGAACATATCAATCCATAATGGAAAGACTCTTAAGAGGTTCACATATAAAATTATAGTTTTATGTTTATTTGCGTAATAGGGATCAAACCTAAAGACTTGCTGGCATGCTAGAGACAAAAAAAATAAATTATTTGACAATTTCTTGTTAATGAGAAGCAAAATAGTGACCACCTATCAAAATGACCAGGGTCCTAACACTGTATCACAGATAACATCTCTTCAATTAAAATACCTGTACCATTTTTTAGGAGTGCAGAACTGGAGGAGACCTCTGGGCCATCGAATTCAGTCCCCCTACAATCACAGGCGACTGTATCATATAATCTCTTGCATAGGTATGTCAGTTTTGCTACACTAAGTGCGTGAAGCACCAACTACATTCTCATCTGTTATCAATGTTTTTCATTTATCTCAGTGCTGTGCTCTATTCACTAATTAACTAGCCATATCACCTTTGCTGACCTGAATACAGACGCTTTGCAGAATAATCTCTCATCCAGCAGCCAGATTTGCTGCTTTATACTCTTCCACCTGTCTAGCTGCATCATGATCATATTTTCTCTCCACTGAATTATTTTCCTTTTTATTTATTGTTTTAAGATCATAATCATAATATATTAAGAAACAGGTAATTTTTGGATGAGTCAGTCAATACAGAGGAGAATAATTTCTGTATTACGTTTAAAAAGTAAATTTAATTTAGTAATTATGTTCACAACAGAAGTTTGTTTAACTTTGATTGCCCAAGTACACTCCCAGTTTGTGTCAAACAAATCCAGTTTGGTAACACAAACAAGCATCATCCTTGGCGCTTGAATCAAGGCAGGTACCGCAGAAGAGAGTAGATTATTAAACTGTTAAAAATGCCTGATGGTGAGACAGCCACTATGCCAAACACTCTTCTGAAATCTTGGTTCTATCTGTGGTGCTGACAAATCAGTAAAACAACCTTCATGCGTAAACAGGATTGCTGTATTTTCTGTGCTCTAACTTGTGGATGTATGACATTTCGTTAGGTGTAGCCCCTTTAACTGTGATGTTTGCTGTGTTCATCTTTTAGTCTCACATAATTTTAACTTAAGAGGAGTTATGTCACAACCTTTGATCACATTACGTTTTTTTCCTTTTTGTGCTTTCACATTTCAGCATTATCTTAAATTAATCTTCCTGTAACCTTGGTTGATCCCAACTTTCATTAAAGGATTTTCTTATAAAGTTAATACAGGCGATTCCTTCTACAATGTTTTATTGTAGGGATCTCAAAAACCTGTATTCAACAACTAAAATGAATGTTTCATGAGACTATTAGAATAGTTTCTTGAGTATTGGAAAGAGCAATGAAGAAATAATTTTTGTTTATAGAGCACCCAGCTCTTCATATTAACAGTCATCCTTTGATTTCCTCCTAGAGTTGCCAAGATACGAAGCAAATGGTAATTTTCAGGGTTTTTTCTTAATAATAATAAAAACAAAACAAAAAAATACGAGATTAATTGCAAAAGCATGTTTTACATCAGTGTGGGACTTGCCCAGTTAAAGAAACAGGCAGGAAGGAAACGAAAGCTAGATTTCTAACAGTTTAGTTACTGTGCTAACATAGTCCTATGGAAAAAAAAAATACATATATATATATATATATTTCCTGTTCTTAAACTGCAGTTTGTGTCATAAATTGTGTAATATAAACAAACTATGCCATGTAGGTGAGGTAGCTTTTGTTTCTTGAATATTTGTTTTATCTGGATCTTTAAAATAGTGTTTCTTTGACCATTGAAGAGCTGCTGTGACTCTGGGCTGTTTCATCTCTAGACCCTTCTGTCAAGGAGAATTCAAACCACTTGTCGGTTTACAGACAGCATCGCCTGCAGAGAAATTAGAGGCTGAACTCAGTAGTGAAGTGGTGACTTTTAGCTGTATTCACAAGTGTCTCTCACTTCAGAAAAAGCCACATTCCCAAATGCTTTGAGATGCTGCTTTTGAAGTGACAAGGGGAGAGTGATAGAAGGGAGAGTGGGCTAAAATCAGGTACAAGAGAAGTAAGAATTGGGCACACATGGGTGACTGGGTGCTCTACCTTTTGGTGAAAGAGGTGAGTGATTTAAAATTCATATATAAAAGCTGCTGACAAATTTTTATGGCTACAGCACTGAAGACAGTCAAAGTGAAAATCCATTTATTCCACATTTGGTTGGAGAAGGTATTTACATTCCTGAAACACTTTTTTTTTTTTTTTTCTGTTGTGAGAAATATTTTATATTGTATTAAGGGACAACATACAAGAAATACCACAGTGACCAGTGAATTCTTAATGAGAAATACATTTTCACGTAAGATTTTCAAAATGGTGTAACCAGATAAGCGCTGCAAAAGCTGCCATTTTGGTAAACACCCACAAGAAATTACTGGGAGTTTTCTATATCTGACATTAGAGATGTAAATTAAAAAAGAAGTTTAAATACTCTTCACACATGTAACATGATGTAGGAGGAGCATTTACCGTGCTTTTCATCCTGTGTAGTTTACTGTCCATCAGACCAGCATTTCGACATCTCAAAGAGACTTTGACCTCTGCCCTGATCGTGTAAAACAGGTTGTGCCCAGCCCTGCACAAGAGTTATTCTACCAATAGCACCTTGTACCCACGAGGTTGAGCTGAACCATTTTATACTGGCAAAGGTGGGTGTTAAGGGGCCTTTGCATGTGTTAATGTTCACAACATTGACGTCCCAGGAATGAATTACTTATTAATTTTTGTTCAGAATAAATCACAGTAAATAAATGTGATGGAATGAGAAGAAACCGAAAGGTAAACATCCAAGGATTGTACACCTAGATTTATGAGTGCTGATTCAAAATTTGCAGTAATGAAAGAGGGAGAAAATCACGCCAAGGAAAGTGTTAGGACCTGTGACACAGATTGTGGTAAATGGAGAAATAATGAAGAAAAATGTTGTGCATTTGTTTAGAAAATAACAAAGGGATTGACATGGTAGGAAGCTGTGTAATTGCTAAAGGAAGGATATTATTATTTTTTCCACTTAAACTGATGATAGTGTTAGTACATAAACTGTTTCTGAAAAGAAAGTGTTATTGTAAAAACAAAATCCATAAAGGTCAATAAGCAACTGGAGGGATGCATGAAAACTGCTCCTGCTGTTGACAGAAATTTCTGGACAAGCTGAACTCACAAAAATCCCTAAAGATTAACTCAGTAATTTAGAAATTACGAGGGAGGGATACAGTGCTAATTTTGTGTAACTGCCAAGCCCATAATGGGGCACTATTTTTTAATTGCTCAACCGTAAGACCTCATCAATTGAAACAAGGTTCAATCCAAAAGGAGAGTGGAAAGCAATGGGAGTCACTGGGATGGCTCAACTCGTTCTTATTGTTGTTTTACATGGTGATTCTGCTCTCATTAAGATTCATGTAGTTAATGAAAAAAGGCATACTTGGGAGTTTGAGAAAGACACTTTTATTTTAGCTGTAAACTACATTAAAGCTTTCTGTGTTTACACTGTGAAAAGTGCTGACACAAGCTGAGAGCCCCTCATAAAGCAAGTTTATTTTTCAAATACATCAAGTAGAGAATACACAAAAGAGCTTACAAAAGAGGGAAACATATCTCAGACAGACAGAAAAATATTTCAAAATACATTTTATTAGCCTAAAAAGATGCTGCGTTTTATATACATTTTTTTTTTCTTAAAGACTTACCCATAGCCTCTGACAGAAATTGTATAACTCTAGACATACATCTTTTTCAGAGTCGTTGGGAAACGTCCAATATTTCTGCTCAAACCTTTCATATAACCTTAGCTAGAGGTTTTACTTAAGGCTAAAGCCTCTCATGAAGTATTAAGGCTGTCCCAGCTTTTCCCATTTCATTTCTTCAACCATGCAGTTGAAGAAATGAAAGTACTAATCCTTCTCAGCATGGCTTTTAGTTCCAGGCAGAACAGGAGTTCACGGAGCAGTTGGGCTATCAGATTGCGTCATGCCTGGAAGCTGCATCTCGCGTTGCCATGACAATGCCATACAACAGTTTCTCTGAGCTGTACCACCTCGGTGGAGCAGCAGCTCCCAATAGGTGACACGGCGCAGGTCCAGCAGCGCTTCCAATTTTTGAATTTTTATAACCACGTTTGGTAAAGATGGGTTGTGGAGTCTGTGTGTGTGTGTGTGTCTCCTGTGTAGTTATATCACGTAAAATCAGAACTGGTGTGTATTTACATAGACTCTGTATAACAATAAAACTCAACAGGTTTTCGTATGAACAAGTTACGCTATCTTAAGTGCATCCACCTAAATCTGGGAATTATACTGGTCCCAAATATATCAATACAGATACAGAGATTAATGTTTGTGGCAAAGCTTTTTCTTTGAGATAATTCCTTTGTGTTGCGTCCCTCAGAGATGTGACTCAACTTTACTCTGTTGGCCTGAACAAGCAGTGTCTTGGCTTTTTAGAGGCAATGACAGCACTGGAGATTGGGCTGGGATTGAAGCGGGTTCTGGATTTGTTTGGGTTTATTTTGCTAGTGGTCTAGTCTATAATCACACCTAAGTCTATAATGCCTTTGATCTTTTGCCCATCAAATACATTGGTAGTGATGCCAGTCCTTCTATGCAATATGCTTAAAAATTATAGATAAAATACGTGAATATTCATTTTTCCAAAGTGACCAGATTTTTATTAGCAATAATAAGAATTATGGTATGAATAGGTAAGATTTGTTTGATATCTTGAATAAATACTGCTTAGCTCATTTTTTGTGGGCTTATTGCTGAATATTCTACTCACATCTTATTTTTGTCTATGGTTTTCCTAAGAATGCTGCCACTTCTATCAGGTGCATAGCAACTCCCAAAAACATTCACTTTTGGGTGTGCAAGGGTAGGGAGAATTAGGCTTACTGATAAGACTGCACTCAGTTTTCACGTACTTCACATACCTCACATACTTTTTCTATTGGAAAAGATGTGTAAAATGGAAGAAAAGGATTGCAGTTCTGAAATATGCTCATCTTACAAGACTTGCTCTCCACTCATTTTTACGTAAGGTCTCTTTGACTCATGCTAACTTGATGTCAGGAATCATGGCTCTATAGGGAAGAAAAAACTTCAGCAATGTAACTCTAAAACTGATGAAAGGTTTGTTTTAACACTGGGAAAATAATCAGCTCACCTTAAAATCATCTCTCTTGTTGAGATGAGCACAGTGTTATCTCAGGCTGGGAAAATGAATGGTGCTGATGTGTCTGGTACTTTATATAAGTGCAGATACTGTGTATCTAAAAAGCAACACATCAAAGTGATTTAATGCATTGGATAAAAGAAAAAACAAGTCTCTAAATGAAGGAAACTTAATAAAGCTGGCAGATCCTTTTCAAATAGAGAAGTATTCTCTTTGTATTTTACAGGATTTTTCTGAAAGGGAATTTTTTCTTTGATTTAGCCTTGATTAAGTGTTTCAGGGGTAAAAATCCAATTATGCCTAAACTCAGTGTGTTGAGAACTTAAATCTAATTGATGTATCTGAATCCACATTCAAAGCAAGGAATTACCAAACATATGTTTGTAAAGCATTGCACCAAGGTGTTCATTTCCTTGCAGCATCTTTCTTCTTTCAAGATATTGCCCTCAAAAATTTAAATCAAAATAGCCGAATTCAGTATCTCAAATGTACTCATTGCTTTTAAAAACATCTGAAGAGTTCCAACCAAGTGCTGGATTAGTGGATCAGAATTCTCTAGCACTCTTTCCTTGACTCCAATTAACTTGTTTTGTGACCCTGGGGAAAGTCATTGCATATCTTTGTCTATATATCAGTAACACTGTGGATAATGATGCTCATTTAAGGTCATTTTTTAAAATGCATTTATGTTTAAAGATAAAAACGTGAATTACTGCTCTTAGCTAACTTTCCAGTCTCTTTAAACCCCAAATCTCTACCTTAATGTTACTTTTCATGTTGCACATGAATGCTCTGTTTTCTCTGGTATTATTGGGGTGTTGTTAATGTAGCTGCACCTTATAAAGGACAAAGCTATTATTTTATGTTTCAGTAGCCTGAAAGTACAGGCACCAACAGTAAGAAAACAGCGAGATAGAAATGAGTTTGTAATTTTTCAGTGTAAGGGAAGGACATACCTTGGGCCTCTCATACGAGAAAAGAGTTATTTTTCCTTTTCCTTATGAGCTGGAAGATGAACTGCTCTCAAATCTGAGGAAGATTTAGGACTAGACCAGATAAGCTGGTGTATTTTATTGGCAGTACTCATTTGCTTTCTTCGTGCTGTGCAAGCTGACACGAATAGTTTGTAAAAAGAGGCGATAATACGAGAAAGATAGTTACAAAGAAAACTGGGGGAAATGTAACCATTTTATTTTCCCCTAAAATGTAATTTCATTTTTCCAAACAGCAATAAAGCACAGGTCTTTAGGATGGTAAGTGGAGGTATGTCTATGTCCCAGCTGACCGTTTAACTGGACTGTCTATTTACCAGCTGGAGTGACATAGTAATGATATTGGTATGAGCTGAAAAAATTCAGCGAAGATCAGTTACATGTCATGTGCTAAAATAGTTGGAAAATTATACTTTCTGACAGTTTTTCTAATTTGTGCGTATGGTCAAATTTCAGGCAGGGCTGACTTATCTCCCATGTGGATTAGCTGTACAACAGCAAAAGAGACACCAAGACAGCTCTTTACAGAGCCAAATCGTGCCTAGCAAGGTTTACCTTGGCTACAGTGTGGCAGGAATCCAGCAAAATCTCTTTCCAGGGCCAATCCAGAGCTGCACTGCTTCTGGAACAGCACTGGCGACAGCTGGGCTAACGACCAGGTGGGTCTCCCCCTGCACTGGTGCAGTGCCGCTGCACCTCCTTGGCATCACCAAAGTTTGGTGATTTCTGTGCAGTGATATCCCCGTCACTGGGCGCAGCATCGGGGCAGGACCCCGTTGGGCTTATCACGGTTATGCATCAAACTGGATGTGTGCTGGTGCCGGGTTCTCACCCAGGGCAGACTCAGTGCTGTCTGGGAGATGGATGGTGCCCTCGTGTGCCCGGGCTGGTAAATGAAAGCAGCTGTGCAAAGCCACTGGGGATAGTTTCACACCTCCCTCCCACCCTCAGGTACAGCATACATTCACCAGACACAAATGTCACGTTAGTCCTCACCTTCCGCTGATGCTACCAGTATGCTATATATTTACAGTGGTCTTGTAAATGTACACAGTTCAAAGACATTGCACAAAGAATATAGGCTCTGGATGCCTGTGACATTTTGAGTTGTGGATGAAACCTTCTCTGCTAAAAGAATTTTTTTGGTGTGAGGTCTGTTCAGGTCTTTAGCACTGAAAAACTGAAAATATGCTATTTTTTGACTTGGTGTTGGTATCAGTTTTTACACAAAGCTGTAAAGTGGATAAGCTTAAGAATAATTTGAGCAGTTATTTCTAGTGTGCTTAATTAGAATTGGGTTAAATGAGGACAAATCCAGACTGTTAGACTACAGAGTGGCTGCTCCGCTTAACCACAGATCACTAGTCCGTGATCCTTATTTCTATTAATATGACTGCTTCTCTTGATCCTGGGGTGATATTGTTAGCATGTCAGATATGAAAGATGTACACTAGTGCTTACTTTGCTTACCTTTAGGTTTATCAGTGCATTTTAAAGTGCATAAAAGAGGATACATTTCTATAGGCAATGCATAGCAACTCCCTATTAATTGCTTTATGTTCTCACAAATACATCCTTAATACTCCAGTTAAGGGTCAAATAAACAAACATAAGCAGACCTAAATATGACATAATTAAATGTATTTTGGGGGATTAACTTTATTTGCACCACTATTAACTTCAGCCATTCAGCTTTTGTTCTCAAATGATGTAAGTGAACTTTTCAGGTGTTAGAGCTTTGCCAATGACATGCAGGAGCTTCTCAAAGGAAAGACCGATAGTCTGTGGCCTATTCAACACTTCAGAGAATAAAAGGGAAGTGTAGAAACTGTTAAATGCATTGTAAAGAGTTACTGTTAATGCCCTAACTGATATAATTGGAATTTTGTTGATGGAAAAGCTACAAGGCTGATAGAAGTTTTTGAAGTATGTCTGTGATTAAAAGTAACTAAATATTAAAATGTTTAAAAAATATCTATGAACCTTGCTTAAATGGAAACATACTTAAATATTTTTCTCAGATGAGGTACGGATTTCCTTAGCACCTGATGGCTTTCCTGTCTTCGAGTCTTGTACCAATATTAAATGATATCAGATGATTCAGGTATAGAGCAGGTTATGTCAACTTTATGCGTAGCAGTTTCTCTGTGTAAACTGCATGAGAGTGTGCTTCAGGTACTTTAAAGAGCAGCACCACATGACTTAGAGCATCCTCCCCCTTCTGAAGGTCTTTGCCAATGTGCTGTATGAGGGTGAACTGTTGACTTAATTTCACTTTCTCTTTAACTTCTGGTAACCATTGCATCACCTTAGACAGCAGGTGAATGTGAATGGGGTCGTTGTGCACTTTGGAAAACAGATCATAACTGAGAAAATGTAATTCTGTCCCCCTGAAAGTGTAGTAAAACTCCAGCTGACTTCTGAAGTGTTGGGGCTTATATACTCTTACATGTGCAAAACTGGACCAGCAGAAGCTGGACCATTAGTTAATTTTAACAACACCCATAAGCAGTTGTGCTTTGCACGTACCTAACAACTGTGGTCCAGAGAATTGCACTGGTTTTTCCCATCAGGAACCAGGCATGGTTTAGCCTCTGTGAAGTGCCTCAGTGTTAGCGTTCGGCTGCGTGCATGGGGATAAACTGAGGCACAGCAGCATCCAGAAACACTGAGCAGGCAAGTCAGGGACACGGCTGCACTTCAGTCCCAGGTTTCTGTGCTCACCAGTAAACATAAACTCTTTTAAAATTTACCGTACAGCTCAAGAACCGCAACAGAAAACAGGAAGAGTGCTGTCTGTTCCCACTGATTTTCAAGCCCAGTGCTAATTGAAAGATAACACTAACTCTGTAATGCTGGTATATGTGACAACTAACAGCAATTTACTGTCTATTAGTGTTATTCTTCTGGCTTTAGAAACTAAATCTGGCATCACGTTTTACAGCTTGGGAAAAGACCCTATGAGGAACAAAGCACTAGGATGCAGTCAGAAGTGCCTAGTCATTAATACCAGCCATCAGCTGAGTTCTCAGAAGCGTCTGTATTAGTGTTTGACAGGATCTGTTTGTTAAGAGAAGGAAAAGGTCTGTTAAAGGTCTGTTTTAAAAGATAATAACTTGATAGGGTGCCTATTAGAGTAACAACCACAGCCTATAGAAAGAAGCAGTTCTGGAGGAACCCTGAAAATGTTTTGTTTGTGTTCTACCCATGCTGTGCAAAAAAAAAACCAAACCAAAACAAAACAAAAATAAAAATAAAAACAAACCAAAAAACCCCAAACAAAACAAAACAAAAGAAACCACAACTTGTGTAGATAATGGTGGTTTTAGTTTATTAAGGGGACTCTTGCAAACTGACAGACCAGAAATCTGAACTTTCCTAAAAACAAGCAAGCCAACCCTACAATTTTTTCCCATATAAAAATACTACAGTAATAGCCAGCATTTCAAAGACTAGACATTTTAAAATTGCAGCAAGCAGGGGATCACTTGAAGCACTGTTCATGAGCCAGAGAGTCCGTTTATTTCTAGGGATGCTGCTTCAAATTAGGCAGTAATTCAGAATGCATCCGTACTGCAGAGGTAAGTCAGCGTATCACTTCAGCATTGCCACTAACCAAACATGCACAAAAATCCCTAGTTTGGGTGTTCTGGCATGTGGAGCCTGCCCTTGCTGGCTCCTGGGCAGAGCAATGCTGCTGGGTGAGATCGGCTCTTGTTGATCGCATGTGCTGCAGCAGGGACAAGCAGGTTCTCAGCCTTCCCTCCTTGATGCTCTCAAAAACTCCCAGGCTGACTTTGGGGTCTCTAGTTGCTAATTCGTGGGTTCTGGCGTGGAAATTCCCTTCAGCTTTCATAAACAGTCGATAACTTTTGGCCCAGCTCTATTCTTGTAACATTTATCTACTGCTTCTAGAAAACATTTCCATCCTGCAGCCAGCTGTTTGCAAGGCAGCTCCAATCCGCTGGTCTGGTCTCGGTGATTGGGACACTTCTTTCCTCTCTGTAAAGTCTCTTAAGTCAGATAGTCCCATGCTCAGGGATTCACATGAGGCCCTGCCACGGTTTGCTGGTATCTGAAATGAACATTTAAGCCTAACAACATATTTGAAGACCTGGGGTGTATGATTAGGAAGATTCAGGCTCCAGAGCCAAAACCAGAACTTCCTGGGCACTTTCTCTAAACAAACCAAAAAACCCCAAAATCCAAAAAACAAAAAAACAAAAAAAAAAAAAAAAAAAACAAAAAAAAAAAAACCAAAACAAACAAACAAAAAATATATATATGTACACACATACATATACACTTTTTTTTTCCACAATTCCTAGTGCAGCACTTCTCCTAGGATGTAAGTTTTTTATAGGAAGCTGAACCTTTGCCTGAAGCTCCTGTGCCTGACTAGAGTTGACAGTAGCACTTACCACCCCAACCCACATGTAAAAAGCTGCACAGGGAGGAAGAAAGTACAAAGATTAGGAAAAAAATAGTAGAGAAATGGGAAGAGGCATGTTTTTTAAAGGCAAGACAGTATGACAGCATAGAAAGGTCAGCACTGCCTGTTTAGGGCCAGTCTCTTAATTTAATGCACTGAGGGATGCTTCATGCTGGGGGGGAGGCTTTTGATGCAGTGTCAGTTTATGTTCAGTCAAGGGAAGAAGGATTGCCATCTCCTTCCCAGCAATGTGGAAAGGAGGCCACCATCCCACTCATCGGCAGGCGTGTGGAAACAGTGGGGGAAATTAAACTCACAAACAGCTCACACTGTTTCATGTGTGCAAGTCAGAGATGATAATATCCAAAGCAAACACTTCCTCCGACACATCAGCTGCGGTGGCTCCAACAGACTCCGGTGAGTCGCAAATCAGAACTAAATGATGGCATTTTTACAGGTATTCAAACATTCAAGAGGGACAAATGTCTGAGGAAATAGGTCTGTAGCCCTTACAAATCTTTCAGCAAGGCCGGCTGGCCAGATACGGCTGCAAAAGCACACTGAGCCATTAGCATGCTTTCTCTCTGTGCCTCAAATCTAGCCTAGCCTCCTCACACCAGCAACTCCAGGCTAGTTTCTGAACAAAGCAAGCCCTACACGGTCCAGCCTTGCTGCTTACTGGTACAGTCTGTCCACAGGATCCATCCGACAGGCTTTGCACCATTTTCAGCCCATGATCCAATCTTCACAGTCTGCTTCATGGCCTCACACGCAGAGCACTCCCACAGCTGGTGTAGATATCTCACAGAAGACTTCGTTCTCTGGGTTGTCTATTGATCATCAATTGTGAGCCCTGCAATTCCCACTATTGCTCTCCCATGAATCATTCCAAGCTACTCTGAGAAATTTGCTGCTTTTTCTGCTCTCCCCATAAGTCACCACCTCCTTCTCATGAGCTGGCAGATGATTGAAACTGATATAAGGTTTTCAAAGCATTGAAATAATATTTAGCACTCTAACTATGTTTTTGTAGGTGCTAGTAATAATAATGTAATATTGATTCATCAGATCTCATGCTGGAAAGCTCGGCAAGTCAGCAAAATTGGGAAATGCAAAATGTTTTTTTTAAAGGTACCCTGTTCTCCTAACTTGTAATAGAAAGCTAACTTAAAAATTGTGATCGTGGAGCAATAGTGAATATTTCCACACACTCTTCCCTAAAGGAAAACTTTAAGTAGCAAGATATAGATTTATATACAGCAAAATTATGCTGGAGCAATGTTCCAGNAAAAAAAAAGAAAAAAAATAGTGAAAACAGTTCATACTAAGTTAGAATAAAAGGAGAACTGGAAAAAGTCACATCCCTTCGGGCCTTATGAGGTGCATGTGGGATGGTGGGGTAAATGCAGGAGTGAACCTGCAATGCTGGAGAACAGAAGAGTGAAGTCTGAATTGCTGCCTTGTTGGCTTGTATTTCTTTCTTTGTAATCCTTGCTAGTGTTTAAATTAATTTATTTTCCTGTGGTCGCTCCTTTGGAATACATTAGGTATTCATAGGCATTGAGATCTATCGGGCAGGAAGGGCACTGAGCTAGAAGAAATTTGCATTAGCCAGTGCAAATTGCTACAAAACCTGAGAAATTGGTTGGTATTCTTTCCATTATGCACACTCCTATTCCTTCTCTGCTGGAGATATTGATACAGTCCTTCCACTGAACATGAGCTGACCACGTAAGAGGTGCTTTGGAGATATCATGGGCAGCTTAGCTTTCAGTTTCAGACATAATCAAGGGGAAGAGGAGCTGGGGGACAATGACCAAAAGGTCACAGGAAGAAAGGCCATTGCGCCCCTGTTTTGACATTTGCCAGCTGCAGAGGCATGACGAAGGGATGCCAGATGTCTGGAGGTCCGTGCGAAGCAGCACGCGTGGCACGGGGAGCTCAGTTAAGTGAGTGCTCTTACCTGGGGCAGCTCTGGAGTTGCCTTTGCCTGCCTCGTGGCTGAACAGGTCTGGCAGCCTGTGGGGTGGTATTCCCCGGGCTTGCATGGTTCCCTTCCTTGATGCTCTCTAATGGATAAATGCCACGACAGCGCAGTAGGTAAATATGTGATACCAGTGCTATTGACACTAAAGATCAGGGATTCGTACTTAAGGCTTATTTTCCTCATTTGCTTACTTACTCAACTACAGAAAGGAAAGAGAAAAGGTTCAAGAGGCAAAGTGCTCTTTTTGGAGGACTAGCAGCCGTAATAACAAATCAGCCAAGTTATTGAACTGTTCAAAGCTGTCAGGAGCTAATCATTTGCTGTTGTTTTTTACTGTGAATTGAGAAGGCAATCTATTCCCCCTTCCAGTTTCTTGTTCTTGAGAGAGCTGATCACTTCAGTGGAGAATTTGAGTAATAAAACTCATATAGACTTGAAAAAGATTAGATGCAGGTGCTGATGGCATCATAGAGGTGGCATACTGAAGCTGGGATGGGCGTTGTGTCTATTTAACAGAAAATCACACAGCCATCTGACAAGCTATAGTCGCCTCGGTTGCCTTTTTCTAGAAGAGGGGCCGCAGTACATAAAATCTGAAAGCTGCTCAAGTGGGTTCATCACAGATCTAACGAGTAGTTTGTAGAAGGAGCATGAGCTTGCAGGGCTGATTTTAAAGCAGATTTACATTTTATTTGTTTTTTCAGGTTCTAGTTACTGCAGGAAACCATTGCTTGACTTTCTTAATGACAGTAAGAACACTTGCACAAGCAGTTTTCCTCGCTCACTTCCCTGTGCTTTCGTTCCTGCAGGCAGACAGCTAGGTGGGATATGCAAAAATCCTACTCTCTTGTTCTATGAAGTACTCACAAAGGCAAAATGCTTATACATTTCACCTCTCTACTATAGTAAGAATACAGAGCAGAAAAATGTGGCTGGGAAAAGCATGGTGTGTATGTCAACCCCAGCCTAAAACATAACTGCTCAGTTGGATCTTTTGAGAGCAATGACTTCAGCTTGGTATCTCTGGTAACAGCATTCATCTCTGCACACGACTTCTAGCCTGTAGATGAGAATGGGTTTGGATGAATAAATAAGTGTTCCTCTCTTTTATACCAGGTACAGAATAGCAAGTTTGAATTGAATAATTATAGAGCAAACTCTGTAGCCTAGTAGGCTAAAAGGAGATAGCATCGCTTCAGAAGTCCTACATCTTGTTGGTAAAAATTTCAGAATCTGTCTTCTCTCATTAGACAAAGTGCTGCAAATGTCAGCCTGGATGTGAGGATGCACCAACAAAAGTTTGGAAGCCTTCAACTTCAGAGTTTTATTTTGGGTTCATACTGAACTGAGAAACTTACTGAATTGTGGTCTGAGTTTAAAGATGGGGAGGGACACAGATGGCTCCTGTAAAGTTGGTTTTTCTCCAGAAGTTTTGTTTCTATGCTGACTTCACTAACGTAGCTAGGATTTTATAAATAGGTGCCATGTGAAATGCAGCATGCCCTGTGAAATTTAAGCAGCTCTTGGCCTAACCTCTGAAAGACCGATTTGGTTTAGCTAAACCCTGCCAAGTCAAGAGTTGGTTTGAAGGCAATTACCAAGCCATATGTTGTCCTCTTCTTAACACAAACAGAAACGTTTTTTTATAACACAGCTCCTGCACTATCACGTGCTCCTTCCCAGGAGCAGAGCCCAGCCTCACACCAGTTGTTGTTTCCCCTTCGGCTTTGCCCACCTCTGCCTGCAGACCCCCGTGTGCTGCCCAGCTCTGCCGCTTGCCTTTCAAACGTGTTTTGAGGCTTGGCAGGCAGGGCAGGCTCCGTGTACATCCAGCTCCATGGGCGAGATGCCACATGGGCCATTGCCTGCAGCACAGGGAAAGGGAAGTAGGAAAGTGTGGCCATCAAAGGTAGTGACCACTGCGTGTGTCTATACATCGTGAGATCCCAGGGTGCAGTTCACGTGCTAAGTATTAAAAAGTTATAGCGATGGTTAAAGGGGAAGACAAACTGGCCTGTAGTCTGGAGTAACCCAGCAGGTGAAAATGGCTTTAGTTCTGCTGTGTATTGAGCTTTAGGGGCCATATGTTGCTAACAAGAGAAATGTCATGGTAGTTTTGTCAATACTTTGTATGTAAGGAGTTCAGTAAACTGTGGTTGAGTCTCAGGAAACAGGCAGAGTGTGTGTATCATGCAAAGAAATTTTTTTACTTGGAAACTGTTTTGACCAGCTAGCTATCACTCAAGAATCTCAGATGAAGAGTTACTTTTCAGAAGTGCTTTTGACAACTGTTTTCTCCCCGGTGTAAAGAAACATGGTGAAAATGGTGGTGCATGTCATTCATGCCTTTGGGGATTCATTACAACTCAGCTAACACTTCCTCCCATGGATTCCTCCAGTGGTAAGCCAATTGCTGAGAAAAGCAGTAGTAGGAACTCATGGGGCTTACAGGCATTTGCAAATGTATAGAAAGTAGAGGGAGGGAGGGAGGGAGGGAGGGAGGGAGGAAGGAAGGAAGGAAGGAAGGAAGGAAGGAAGGAAGGAAGGAAGGAAGGAAGGAAGGAAGGATGTAATCCTTCCCTAGGGAGAAATGGCGGTATTGTTCCTCTCCACTGTTTTGTACAGATGAGATTTTATTGTTCATTCCTTTGCAAAGATACACATGCACTTTCCCATGAGGCCAGAAAGAATCCACAAAACCTCTCAATACATACACATTTCAAAAAAGACCATGCTACTATGCTACCACAAAACCTTAGCAGAAACACTAAGATTTCTGAAGTCTCATGCAAAATTCAGAGTTATATTTAGTGCAGAAGATTGTTCCACTACAATGTACTTCTAGAAATCACCTTGTTGATGGTAAGGATACAGGTGCAAAAGTTGGAGGGCTTAGCTCAGTCTTCAGCATTGCCCACATTTTCTGCCTGATCAGGAATAAGTTCCAATCTTAATATTTTTAATTTTTAAATTAGAATGATGATACTGCTGAACCTTCTGTGAGTGCTCTGCAACCATGTTACAGGAATGGGCACAACTTGGGACCATCTCTTATCAGTTCCACTCCTATCCTGTCCTATCTTATCCAGTCCCACACCACCTTAATTGCAAAGCCGTCCTTCCTTTTCAGATGACTGAATATGTCAATGCGCAGTTCACTATCAGTAAGCATTACACGGTCTCTAGCGCTGTGAAGGTACAATTGCTTTAAACTTATGGTTTAAATCCCTTGAGAAGCCAGTGCCGTGACTGCCAAAATGGGATTCGCAGTGAAGGAGCCATTTGTCTGTCCTAGCACAGAGCCTGGGATGTGAGTTCAAGCTTGCTGCACACCCTGCCTGCAAATACACTTCTGGTTGCAAAGGGAGAGGAGATGAAGGCAGGATGTGGTGGGAGGCATATCACTGCCTTAAGTGCCTCTAACTCCCTGCAAAACTAAAGACACGTTAAATCTCGTGTTATAAGAAATACAAGAATACACACTGATGAATGTTAACATGTAAATAACTTATTATTTATTGTTCTATATAGCTTTGGTGGACTTTTACATTTCTTCTCTTCTTTGAAATCTTAAAAAAAAAAAAATTCCATATCCGTTGTCCTACTGATATTGAAATCAGATGATTTTCAACGTATTTATTATTTTTCAAAGACTCTAAATAATTTCTGTTTGAGAAGTTTTATCAATGAATCTTAATTTAGGAAAAAGCATTTTTTGGTTTAGATACTCGATGATGAGAGCTATCGGCATAGATATTTAAACCTAGGAAGGACGGTTCTGCTTGAGTAGTCCAACTTTATGCGTATCTCTAAGCACAGAACTTTATCTGATAATCCCTAAAGTAGAAGGAATTATTTTCCGTAGTATATTAGCAAACAGTATTAGGCCTAAGAACCTCTGGTAGAATTTGTGCATATCTTTAGGAAAGACTTTGCATCTCAATTTAAAGATGATTTAAAGATGAGACTTGCTTCCCTGGTGCCAGCCCGTCACACTGCTCCAGGCGAGCAGGCAGCAGCACAGTGCACACCATAGGGTAATTAGCAGAAAATGCAGTACTGCTTCCTCATATGCACCACATCTTTAAATGGAGGGGCCTCTTCTGGAAGCTCAGAACCAGGCAAAAACATGCCTTTTTTTCTTTGTTTCTCTTGCCCGTTTCCTTTCTCTAAAACGTCATTGGTATGAAAATGCAATTTTTCTTTGCTCGCTGCACTTGAAATGACCTTTGTGTCATACCCGTGCTGCCACTCCATGCACTTCACTCAAATCCTTCCATCATTCCTCCAGCGCGGCTTCCCATGGTCCCTGTAAACCCGCTGCAACAAGGGAATTATATTCAGGTGATGCCAGAGTCCTCTGCCACTCTCAGGCCTTGCTGCTGTGCAGGCGACCAGGCACAGAAACATTTTCCTGCACTGCTGATGCTGCTTTGGGCCACATCTGGAGTGGGAGGGGAGCGTATGGCCCCCAGGGCCAGGCTGGGGGCACTCGCATGCAGAGGTTTGCTTAGCAGCAGATGATGAGCTAACCAAGCTTCAGTGATGCTAAATTAGACTTTGGGGCATTTAAAGTAAGGAAGGAAGGTGATGTGCAGTCGTGCTTGGGGGAGGGTAGGAAAAAAAAATCATTAAATGATTAAATGATTTCAAATTCGCAAAAGAAATAGGTAAATTAAAAGTGTGGCTTTAAAATGCCACCTTGTATGCTGCGTGCAGGAGGCTGCGTCCTGCTCTCCCATCCATTTTGTAGTACAGTAATCTCATTGACTTCACTGTAGTTTTTCCTGATTTACACTCATGAGATAAACACAAAGCCCAGTGTCTTTCCAACTCATCCATCTTTGTTTGTGGAGAACTACTTGTGAGAGAAACAGCTCAGCCATGCGTAAGGGGAAGTCATAATCTGACTGTAAGATCTGCAGTGGCACATTGTATTATTAGGTCCTGAGTAGTCTGTTTTATCGCACAGATGAACTGAAGCATACCTCTTTTTTTCCATCTAGCTTCAGAGAAATTATTTTTTAATGCACACCAAACTATGTCAATAATCTAGGATAATAGTTTTTCTATTTTGATCATATTTTCACTGTGTGTGAAAACTTGTGCTGTCCTGGTGTATTTTCTGCAGTGAATCTGAGCTGTGCCTGTTAAAATTGGAAAATACATTCCAAAGATACAAAAAACTCTGTTTCCAGAGACTTTGGTTTTATTCCCTTCCTGAGGTCCTAAGGTAGGTTATAGCCTTCACTGCCTGCAAGATCTGCTACGTAAGTTGTGAGCTTTTAAAGACAAGGATCTTGTTTTAGAGAATCACATTTTCTCCCTTGGTGTGTTTCTTTTACTTCCATTTGAAACATGTGAGGAACGTAAAATTGTGTATCCTGTGCATGTACTATTCTAAATTGATACTGGTTTAGGATGCACTCAAGATTAATGTTTTTCCTGCTGTACAGAGTGAATGTACAAATCTGCACAAAATAAAAAAAAGATGCTGAGGGTTCTTCTTTATTATGCTAGTGTACTTTAGGTTGTGATTGTGTAGTGAGTTGAAAAAAAATATTATGTATTATTTTATCTTAATTCAAATGAGTTTTCATACATTCACTCCCAGAAAAGATAGAAAAATATAGGAATACTCCAACATCACCTAAGTGGCCTATAAAGACCTTTAGGTTTTCTTTTTCTTTACATGGAAATTCCTGGTTAAAAGGAATGATCTAGATATTGTACACTGTAGTTCCACAGCCATTTCTAATTCCCAGGATCAGGAATTTCTCAGATTGCTCCATTCTTGCTGCACAGAGCAAACTGGAAACAGTGTTGACCGCATATGTTTGCTTTTTCCTGCATCTCTGAGCTGTCTGATGTGTCCTTTCCAACTTTGACTCCCTGCCACTGACCATGTGTTGAATGCCTGTGGTTTCCTCTGAGCAGTAGTAACCTCGCATTTTCTTCCTCTAAAAGTTGTCTTTTTCTTCACTCTACTCACTCAGGGTTCATAACTGACAGTACTCCAAGGCAGTGACTTCTTGGCTTGTCTTATCCCTGCTTCGATATCTTTCTTCGAGGTTATCATCATCGTATATGTGATAAAATACACAGAGCTGTATAGAAATTTCACAAGAGAGTCACTTTAGACTTTATACAGTTAACTTGTCCTTATACCTTCATTTTGCATTTCAGTCTCTGAAGGTAATTTTCATTGGAAAGCTCTACTAATAGTGCTATCCGCCTTTTGACCAATTGATCTGTGTTGTGGAATCAAAGTTATTCCTTTCATCAGTCTACAGCCTTTGGATTTTGCTTTGTAATTCTTTTCTGTTAGAAGATATAAGTCAAGCTATATCCCAGAGAGACTGAGCAAAATTAAGCCTCAGATTGATATGCAAAGTGGTTACCACTGCTATGGGATACAGCAGTGGGGTACAGATCACCTTCCATGCTTCTGGTTTATTGCAGATGTTAGTTTATACTGTATTTAATTTTTCTTTTCAGGAATTTCCTTTAAAAAAAAATCTAAATTAAAACATAGTGAAACATTCTGACTATTCAATAATAGCTATATCAAATGGCATATCAGTAGTCGTTCCAGAATGAACGCCTGATTTTTACATATAGACATTTTTACATAGAAACAGACTAAGATGCCTTCCTTTAACCACTTTCTTTTGAAAAATGTGGCTACCAAGTATAAATGTTGGTCACAGATGTGGTATGGAAAATGTACCACTATCACTCTGTTTCCTTTGCTGGCTTTAGATCAGGCCCTGCGTTTCTCTTCATGTGCAGCCTGACAGTGAGTTGTGATGGTAAGAGTAATTATAATAATAGATGCAATAGTGGTTTTTCAGGGCTGGATAAATTTTTCAGTAACTTATTGAGGTCACTAATTCCTTTCATGCAGGCTATGAATAGAAATAGTTTTTCTGACACTAACCTAGAAGAAAAACAGGCTGTGATCTGTTATCAATTCATAAATCTATGTCTTGCATTTCTTGAAAAGTGACTGATCGTCTATTTAAAGAAAAAAAAAAAAAAGAAAAATATGTACTGCATACAGAATCAATGATGTAAATTATATTTATACTTCATAATAGCACTTTCAGTACACTAAAAGTAGTAGTAATGATTCCCCTGTTGTAATTTCCAGCCTCAGGAATTGCAAAGTGATGTGTTTTATCTTAAACCTATTATGCACACAAGAAGACTCTAATCATAGTGCATTTGCCTTTTAAAAATCAAAATTAGCGATACTACGGTGGTCTGAAATATTTGATTCTCCTGTCAGCCTCTCCGATGGTACAGGGTCAGCCTGTAGTTTATTTTAGTATATTAGTGCAGCTGGAGCTGACTGTGTCTGAGCTGGATGCTACCACTGGGCGTGCTAGAGGACAGAAGTACGTATGCATGGTTATGGTATGTGTGTGACGGTCAGTTTTAGAAGCATTTGGTTGCCTGAAGGGACCAGAAGCAGTCTGACACGAAGATCGTATGTAAGAGCAAATACCAAGAAAAAGTTCCTCATGGCCAGTGGGCCTGTTCCTGGAAGCACAATGTCAAGACTTAGGAGAAGCAACTGTCAGGGTGCCAGCTTGACTCCCATGTCCTGCCATACGCTGCCCAGATTTCCTGTGTCTTAAGATACCTGAGAGGATAAATATTTTCTGTGTTTCGTGGCGATGACTGCCTGGGCAGGACATTCCAAACTGAAGGGCTTTGTGGTAAAGAAAAGGTCATTCTTGTAAATCTAGGCAAGTGTCACCATACCTACTTGATTTCATAGATTTCACTGGAAATTAGCTTAGACAGAACAGAAAAAAGTGAGACTAGAAATAAAAACATTAGCAAGCATATCTGTGATCTTTCTCCACAGGATTCTCTAGAGTCTGTTAAAGGTAAGAGTTTATCTGCGGGAAAGAAGGCTCTCCCTCTCCTGCTGTCTGGTGACTGTTGCTCTTAGATCACTACTGTCTATGGCTGAAGACAGGAATAAAGAGCATTACAGTAATATTACTACTTTTTATAGTAGTAAGGACTATATAAAGATTATGGAGGGAAATAAGGCCTAATAGCTTGTAGGTAACAGTTCATGTATCTAAACCGCCTTTTGAAGGGAATCCTAAGGCCATGGTTGAGACAGGTTGTTTGTCCATCCAGATAGACAGGTAGACCCTTGATGCAGGTACATCTGCGTGGATGGGCATCACCAGTGGGAACACCAGGACGCAGTTTAGGTGGCTAAATGTGCTGCCAGAGCACAGCGCCATATGCTATTTCTAAAAGGCAACTTGTTTTTTTTTTAATATAAAGAAACCTACTGCAATTTATGTTCAATAAGAAGTAAGTCTACAATCCATGCTTAATCTTTGAGATGCACAGATTATTGCACTGCCGGTGTTCTTTACGTAGTCAAACTTCCTTTTTAGACAGACACTAAAAATAGCTGTGGCTGTAATGTATGTCATGAGTCAGAAATCAATAAGAACGTTCTGCAGGACAGCCTATTGATTTAGTGCAATTAAAGTAAAACATCTATTTTGGACTTGTGTGTGTGAAAAGGGTAGCACTTTTTTCAATGGGTTCTATTTTGGATGTACAGTTTGTTCAGTCCTAGTGTGGTTATGTTAAAGAAGGATTTTTTTTTTTTTGCATGCTTGCCTATCTTAAGAAATAAAGATATCTGGTTAAGAGGGGGATGCTAGGCACTAAAGAGAAGTGTTCACTCAAATGCATTTTTTAAAGAGGATGACTAATAAATTCTTCATTTAAAGTGCAAACAATTTTTTAAACTGCAAGTTATCAGTGATAAAAGTATTATATGTAATAGTGTTTACAGACTCAATGTACAACCAAACTGTGACTTAACATAGATGAGTGCAAATGTGTTAATCTAACTTCTTGTTTTGAAAAGAGCGAGAGGAGCCACTGACACCATGTGGAAAGCTTGGAAAGTGCCTTGTTAAAAAATAGTTTCCTTTAAAACTCGATAGCTTGTTATCTCTCTTCCTTTCTGATTCATCCACTGCTAACAGGACAGGGTGAAGAGGGAACGGTACTCCATGGGATTGCAGTCTTTTAAAAGTGGAAATGGTGTTTCTTGTGCTTAAGACCACGTCTGCTACAAAAGACCATGGAGCAGGGATGACAGGGTTGGGTTGAAAGAACTCATGTCAACAAAGTCGTACTGTCTGGTCCACAGACCTGAGAACCATGGGAGGCCATTAACAGCAGAACAGATAGTGCTTTGAGGAAAAAAGTGGGGAGAGAGGTGTTGAGTGTATCTGCCTGTATTATGTGTCTGATCATAATAGCTAATGTCTCTTTGTGGTCTGGGTCACCAGCTGTATGGCCAAAACTCTGTAAATACAGGCAAAATGTGTTCCTTATCTTTTGAGGAGTGGGAAAAAGCACTGATATTATCTTCCTTTCTCAATAGCTCTTTTTTCTCTATAATGATAATGTTTCTGATAATAAATCTTCCTCCTCACCTAATATCATGGTGATGTTCAAACTGTCACATTATGTAGAATGAGGTTTAGCATTTTCTTTAGAGAGAGGATATTATCAAATGGCAAATGAACAGGCAAGCTACAGGAGGGAAGGACACTCCTCCAGAATTAAGCCTGTTTTTACTGAGTATTCTTGGAGATTAAAATGTCCCCAATAACCTAGTAGGTGAGGCAAGAAATGCAGATGCACAGAAAAAATTACTCAGAGACATTGTTTTCTCTAAATAGAATGGTTTTGAAAGCACAGAAACACTAACAGCTTCCTAATGGTATAGTGTCTCAAGAAAAACGTTCACCATAGCTGTCATAAATAAAACTTTTGTTCCTTCTTTTTCTGAAGGATAAGTTAACAGATGCATGATGTATCATTCCTTTTCATGACAAAAACATTTCAGTGGATTTTTGAGAGATTTGTTGAGACATTTGATTCAGCTGCGAAAGGAAAAGCTGCATTAAAAATTCTCTGACTTCATTCAACTTTTTCTTCAGTGAAGTGTTTCTGTTTTCCTCCAGTGTACGTGATGTGTACTTTAAGACTAGATTTTCTTTCATTTTCTGTCTAATTATTTGAATTGTGTGCTGTCATTATTGAGTGTATTCATAGTTATGTGTGACCCATTAGGGTCTTTCACGGTGCTGTCATTAGCAAGTTGGAATTGTTTGGTACCTTTTAGGCAATTTTTGCTTATTGTATTCCCATGATGTTCTCTGTTTTATTTAGAACAATTATTATTAAGTTCCTTGAAGAAAATGTGTAATTAATAACAACAGATGTGCTGACCCATTCTCATAATTTCCAGTTTATTTTTCAATAACTTTGGTTCTTAAAGGGAAATCTATTTGTTACAGCACATCATTGTTAAATGAAAATGCTGCTTAATAAGGGAACCTGATAACTTTTGTGAAGACAAACTGAGAAATAATTCATCATTTGGTCAACATTTCTAAAGTAGTCCAGCAGAAGCTAATGATGGGAAGTGGTTATACACTTATAACATGCAATAGCACATTTAGTAGTGCCACACAGATGTTCGGTATCTTATGTGAGACAAGTGAACAGTTTCTGTGTGATCCTAAGGTCTAATCAGTCCCAACAGATTTCAGTGCTTATGTCTATGCAATGTATCTACTGCTTATTTAATGTAAGTTCTATCAGTCTGTTAGTGCTCAGGTGCCTATAGCATAAAATCATCTGTAGTAGTCTCAAGAGGCTGTGACTGAAGGACTTGTGTGATAAAATAGCGTCTTGGTTTTTAAAGTGTATTTTTATGCAGCAGCAATGCAAGTTCTGACAGACTAATGTTACAACGTTGTGACATTCACATTATTTTCAGTGATCCTGTTTCATTCGCATGCGGGCTCCAGTCCTTCACATGATGGATATTTAGAAGGACATTTACACATAATCAGATACCAGTTTAAAGACTTAAAAAGTCCTCACAGGTCCAGAAGGCAACTGCAGAGCCAGTGACTTGTTGAACAAACCAAGGACTTAAATGAACAAGGTTTTTCCGTGGAGCACTTCTTTTATAAAATACTGTATTCACTTTAACAAACTGAGAATTTTAAAACTGCATACATTTGTGGCATTCAGAGATGAAGACGCTAAAGAGGAGATCATCTTTGTTTCGCTTTACACAATTCTCATTTATAATTGTTTTGGTATATAACCTACATTCCCTATTTTTAGCAAGCTTTTTTGCTTTTTTTTCTAGAATATTACCTATTGTTGACCTGACCTTCAAAAGATGACCAACTTATCATTTTTCCATTACTTTTTAACTTACATATTGCGTTTATAGTTTTGTTAAAAAACAAGTTCAGGGTGGGCTGGAAAATGATACTGCAGCAGTTGTCAAGTCCTCGTGGCATCAGAAGCATTTTCTCCATTACCTGTAAGATATGGAAATTCTAATGACCTATATAAGCACTTTCATAATGCCAGCATTAAAGGACTCACATTTTGTTGATTTTTGTCTACCCAAGGTTGCCAGACAAGATCTACTTGGAGACCTGTTACTTATGTCTTCTTATCACTGCTATGTAAGGAGCTAATCATTGGTTCTCAAGAGTTATTTAGGGAACTGGGGCTTTTATTAGAGAGAGCAACTAAAATGTGAGCAGACAACAAAATCCTATGACTACACAGAGGATTCCATGTGGTGTTATAAAAAAAAATAGGATGGATTACTCCAGGGACTTAAGTCCTATACCATAACTTAATATTTAAGATATTCTGACTTGTATATACTGGCTGTATATCAGCTAGTTAAAAATGAAACAACAAAAAAAACCCTAAACGAAGCAAAAACATTTTCCTATTTCAGTTGAAAAAGCATGTTATGATGCATTAAGTAGCTTTAAAAAGCCTCAGGTACAGGGTACGAAGGAGGTTCCACTTACCACCGATATTATTTCCAAATAACAGTAGCTGATTAATTGGTAGGCAGACAGGGTTTGGAGGACACTGACACTTTTTGTGTCAGTTGCATGGGTTAGAATTAAAGGAAGATTCACGTAAGTTTGTACAGAAAACAGGAGGCTTCAGACAAACCAGTGACATAAAGTTTCTCTGTAACCTTTTACCAATTGTCCTTCAGCTTTCCAGCAGAAACCTTTTCCCACGTCCCATTGCATGCTCCAAACTCCACTGTCCCGTTTCTCGGGTATCTATAAAATAAGACCTTGGTGTTTTCTTTCTTCTGTTAGCTGCTTGTGTTGGACTGAAAACGAAGTTTCTTTTATCCCACAGCTGCTTTCTCTTCAGCAGCTCTGATGATGACCTGTAGGAACATCTCCCCCTCTGTTTCTCCTTGGATTGGGCACACCAATCTCCTAGACTCCTTCCCCTCGTGGTATGCTCTAAGACATTAATGAAAAGATCAGGTACCTGATGTTGCTGGAGCAGAGTGTATCAGTAGACTGAGGAAGCCCACGCTGCCTCTAAATCCATTGCAAACCTTGAATCTTCATGTGGAACCAACTGGATGGTTGTTTGGGCAAGATCAAGTTTTGACACTTGGAGTGGCTCTGGTCACCGAGTGATAGGCAGTTGGTGGCATGGGCAGCTGTGGAGCTTGTGTCGCACAGATTCCAGCCATCTGAATTCCTCCAAAGCTTCCTGCAGCTGTATTGGTGTGCACAGTTAAGAATTATATCCCTACCCAGATTTTAGATGCACCCTGGCTAGGTTTTAATACATTGTTCTGTATGTCAGACCTGACAGACCACTTCCAAAGACGAACAGGTAGTTTCTCTTGCCCAAATAAGTTCTAGGAAGATTGACATTAACTGTATAAAACAGTGAGGTAGGAGATAACTCTTTGTCGTGCTATTATTTGAGCTGGACATTGGTATGAAAGTTGCTTTTCTTTGTATTGAATCTAAAAGAAGACATTTGCAAATAAAGGTAGGAAAATTACAGTCCAAAAAATATGCTGAAAAGGTTTCTGCACATCGGCTTTCACTAATGACTGATTTCAATAATTAGCAGCAAATATACAGATCTATGTGCCTTCAGATATCCATGTTTAACCAAGTATTAATTAATTAAAAATGAATGTGATTATTCATATTGACTTTTGGCAATATTCTTCTTAATATATTGGTACCAAATGAGAAAAATCTGAAATGGGAATGGAAGCTCTAAGAGTTCTTTATATTAATAAACTTCATTTTATTATTTTGAAACCACTAGTGCCAAAATTTTGAGACACTGGAAAAACGGAGTTTGAACGGTGATAAACACACCTAAAATCAGGGCCTCATTTAATATTCCTGCATACAGGCTGAGGTGTCTTTAAATGTAGGTTTATGTTTAAATACAGCCAAATATTTTATAAACTGGTAAAGCTTGCAACTCCCATGCTTTGCCAATTATGCAGAATTGGTAACAATTTTTGAAAGTGATGGCTTAAAGTAATTATTGGAAAATGTTTATTATTTATGGGATTCTTTTAAGGCTGGACATTGAATTTACAGTGAGACCGGAGCCTGCTGGTACATCATGTCAGTAGCTCAGTGGAGATGAGCGGGGTGGCTCAAGTGCACAATTCAAGCTTGTCCCAGATGGGTTTTGGTGAAGGGTTATTTGCTCCCACCTGCCAGATTTGTGCATTCTGAGGTCATCCAGCAGCTGATGTTTGATCCTGAGCAGGTACACAACTGCATTTCTGCTGATCTAGCAAGAGCAAACACTACTGAGTTTATGATGGTTTTAAAACAGGTTAAACTTGAAGAAAGATACCTGGGCAGCCAATGCCTGGGGAAAAAAAAAAAAGCCTTCCATTAGAATTTAACCCGTGAGAAACACTTTGACACATTTGAAATGACAATATGTGTTAATAGGGGATCAGCGCTTTGTGTCTTATGGTTGTGGCATTTTGATCTGGTACTAGGAGCCCTAAAGCTGGATTTGCTTTATCACCGAATCTTATCTGGGAGCCAGCAGGACCATACAAATGGGAGTTTTCTATTATATTTGAAGGTCGAGACAAAGATACTGGTATCTGGGGTTTTTTTTGCTTCTTGTAATATCACCAACTTTTATTTTCTGATAGCTGATGTAGACACATTTACACAGTAAGTAAAGAAATTTATAGAAACTGTATTTAGTTTATATTAAATTGAACTCCTATTTATCCAATACACTAGAGTTGTTCCAAGCCATTTCAGTCCATTGGATAAATACATAATTACATATTTAAGAGATAGAGATAAACATATAGTAGAGGTGTTAGTAAGGAAGACCATTAGCTGCTGTAAATTGTTACAGATTCTTTTAGAGTACATTTATAGTAGCTTAAGTTTTAATCAATATTATGCATGTATTTATGGTCTAGATTATTCTAATATTTACATTAAGTAAAAAATAATGCTATTAAGGCAAATACTAAAGGGGAGATTATCTTTAATTTTATTATGTGAAGAGCAGCTCTCTACCTGTACATAGTAGTACTGATTTTAGTGAAAAGATATATGAATTCACTTATTCTTTTCCTTAAATGCTTGTCAGAACTGGGTTTCAGGTGCAAGCTAAAGAAGAGTTTGTGTAGGCTGTATGAAAATAATTTTTTTATCTCAAATTTTGTTGTAATTCTGATGATTATGAGTTTTTGCACTTAGAAATTAGCCTTATTTTCTCTCTATGTGTATTATTATACAAAAATACGGGATGCAACTAATTGTATTCGTTCTCAATAGAGCTAAGAGGACTTAGTGAGTCAAGTTACTCATCCTTGAATATGGTGCTCATTAAACATGAAATCCAACAAAGTTAAAATAGACATTGCTGACCAGAGGTGAGGTATGCCCGTGAGCCATAGTATTGCAAAATTCTTGTTCTCTTTCTGGATTCTTTTTCTGGGACTCTGAGGCAGCTTGTGTTACCTACCATGACATGCAGTTGCTAGAATCTGAAATGAGATGAGTTAATGGCATTGCATTATCTCCTGATGACAAATCCATTAGCATATGTCACTGCTCTCACTTGTAATTCAAGTCCCTGCTTGTTTGGTGCTCATTGCAAGGGAAAATCTGCAAGGTTTTATGTTTCCATTTCTTTATGAGTGTTTTGTACAGCTTTATAAGGCTGAGCAATGAATTCAAATGAAGAAGTAATTTGTGCGTTTTAATGGCTATACATAGATTTGTCATCGTAAATTATTTAAAATCTTCTTTGTCAACTGGAATGACCTGCAGTATATGATTCACATTTGTTATATTAATTATGAATTGCACATTTTAAAAAATTCTACTAAAAAGAAAAATTTAGCTAACTGTTCTACAGTCTTTTTGAATAATTTCCTTTACCTCAAGAATATGCTGTATACAAAGGCAAATTTTTGTTGTGTTTTACTTTGGCTGAAAGACTTGGGATTGCAGAAAGAAGCTCTCGTGGCCCCCCATTTTCCTGACCCTCCCAGGATGTGAGGGTGAGGCCAGGTGCCATTGCAGAGTGTGTGAACAGTGTTGCATTCACTAGGATGGGATGAGTTGCATTAGATTGACTTTTCAGGGTGGTGTTGCTGATGGAAATCAGCTGCTCAAACACAGGACAGCACTGAGCTGGGAAGTAGCACAGTGGTTGGCAGACACCTTAACCTTTCCAGCTGCTGGGTTTTAATTCTGTTCTTTACCTCCTGAAGTCAATGCAATAGACATAAAAGATTTGTGATGAGAATTAGGAAAGAGAGATTTGTCTGACTTTGGTGAGGCAAAGGGCCAGCAGTGAGGGAGGGCAGGAGATGTGTTCAATGCATAATAGTTGGAAAAAAGCAAAGGGAAGATAAAGTGGGAGAAATGAAGACAGAACTAGGTGGATAATTGTCCTGGGTGGAGGCAATAATGAAACACTGATCTTTTGAAATGAAGATCAGGAATCTGTAAGTAGCCATAGGTGGGAAAGAAGTTATTATGGTCAGAGAGTCAGTTAAAGAAGGGGACATAACTGTAACAACTTAAAAGCAGGGTATAATTGACTTGACAGAATATCAGTCAGTGAAAAAGACTATATAAAACTTCATTTAATATCTAAAATAAACAGGTCGAACAGCAGGCTTCACAAAGAATACCTTAAAATCAATGGTGTCTTCATAACAAGATACTTACTTTTTAACTTAGCCTGCTTTGCAGTCTAGAAATAGACCTATAGTCACCCTACCTGGCTTTAAGCATTGAACCGATGCATTAGGTTAGATCAAATACCAAGTTTAGGTAATTAATTGGTATGTAGCAAAGCAGTAATCCTTGAGGAAGTACCAAAACACCTTAAAAGTATCCAAGACATAAAAACCTTAGCATGAAGAATTCACAGCGTATGTACTTCATTTTATTGTCATCACAGGTATTCATATTGTATAAACTTGTGTATAAACTACAGTGTTTCCTATTTTATAGGATTGATTGCTGAAGCTATGGCCCCATCTATGTTAAATGTCTACTAGCATAGAACACATTCAGATAATGTAGCCATCATTAGCTGCCAAATTCCAGTTTATAGAACTTCAAAATTTAGCACATGCAATTCAAGTTCTTTTCCTCCCGAGTAAAGGCCTTCAGGCAGAGAGAATACAGCAGTGGTGACATTTCGTTCATTATTATTCACCCATTGTTCCTTGTGTTATTCTTTATGCTTTTCTTTTTCCCTGTAGTTCTCTTTCTCTCATTTTACAATAGGAACTGATGAGGACTCTCCATTATAGGAAATCATGGCATAATTTTTTCAGGGCTGACCATCCAGTGTTTAAATTATTTGGCAATTGTTAATGATCTGCCTTTTCTCAGTTGGGTTAAAGCAATCTGCACTGCTCAGGGTTATTATAAAGGGCAAACACAGCATCATAATTGCAAGAGAAAATACAAAAAATGCAGGATGGCTTTAGACTGCAGACGTGAAGAAAGGCAGCTTTCTATGTCTCCACTCAGATATCTTTAAACATTTCAATCTCTCATTGTTTTATTTTGGCCTTTGGACCAGTTTTTTGTTTGTTGGCTTGATTGGTTTGTTTGTTTTAACTTGTTCTTTGTAGGTTCAGTTTTCATTAAATTTATGATTGCGATTTTCTTCTTAAATGTTCAAGATATTAGCTGCTTGGGAAATAGCTTGTTATTTAGTATTCAACAGATAGAAGAGGTGTAATTAGGTTCCCCCAGAAGTACTTAAGAAAGAAAGAAAACCCTCACTGCCACCATTTTATGTGCAGGATGACGAAGGCAGAAAGGTGAATGATTTCCCTGCTGCCTCCATATTTCCAGGCTGAAGCCTCGTACACAGGACCTAAGTAACATTTAACTGCCCTAAATTTTGGAAATTTTCTGTAGAAATCTGCTAGTCTTCTAATTCTGTGTAAAATAGGTTTATGTACCCTCAGCCTTTCATGGTGCTGAGCAAACTCTTCATTCAATGACTTTGGTCGCTGAGAGCGCTCGGCATTTATTAGATGAAATCCTTTCTAATTATAAATGGGGAATGAGTCAGGCTGTTCCAGTCAGGATAAATGAACCTGATTAAACATTTTGTGTCAAATATAGCACAGTGGAAAGGAAAGTTAAGAGTAAGTGGATTGAAGGGCTGCATAATTACCGGGAATGGTGCTCATTCACTTCAGAGAGGTAGCGCTGTGCGGCAGCGTCAACGCCGCGAGGGCAGGAGGAATATTGCAGAAACCTTACCAGCTCTGTTCTCCACTGGAAATCAGCCTGGCAGCGTGTGTATTTAGCTTTCTGGCCTCCAGATACCCTCTGAGCTTTGTGTGGTTTTGCTGTACATGCCTCAGACTTTAAAGGTGAACTGAATGACTCCTGGTGACCTGCTCAGACCTTGACTGGAGAGTTCATGAATCTTCTTCTAGAACTGCCAACAAGGTGCTAACGCAGGCTTCTGAGAAAAAGCCAGCCAAGGCAGATATAAATAAAAAAAGAAAATATTAATAATGGAAATAATTTGAATCTCTTCTCTATTATGCCATATTTACACTAAATTTTAGTTGATTTTGAACCTTGATTATCTGATTTTATTATTTTGGATGGTTGTTAAAGCTATTTTTCTTTAATCTTATGAATTTCTACTTACATTTATGTCTGTGAATAGCTACTTTACAGCATTTCTCTTGATTAAGAAAGCCATATTGTTTGCTTTTAAGCTTTCCACGGAGTTCTGATATATAATGACAAATAAAGGAAAGAAAGCACAGGTTTGTTGTTTTTGTTGTTTTTTTTTTTTTTTTTTTACTGTTATGTAGAAATTTAATAAATAGAAGATTTTTCTATTACACAGACTAAAATTTATAGAGCTGTTGTAAAATGTTTGCTGTACAGGACTGAAATTTTGATTTCTTGCTGGGATGGTTTGCTGTAAGATTTTTTGCCGTAGCTACATTGTGAGTTTTAGTATGCAACATATTTTTAGTGTGGCCACCAGGGCAACACCGCAAAGCTGGCAATTAGCATCTCCCATGTTTGAGATGAAATATCAATAGCGCAAAAATCTGCAATCCCACAAGGACCCATCCATGAGCTCAACTCTGCATACACCATTAAAGTATTGAGGCTATGCAAGGGCTGCAGAATTAAGCATTTATGTCAGGATCAGGCATGGAAGAATGCAATTAATATGTGAGAGCCTTTGACATCTAGCCAGTCTCTAGCATTTTCTCAACCTTAACTGCTTGAGAAACCACTATAAATCGAGTTGCATGGTGAAGGAGAAAATGCAAGACATGCTGCGGTCTTCAGCGAGGCTTGTTTTGGAGAGCAGGTGGTGCCACAGGGCAGCCTCCACCAACAGTGTTGTCCTCCAGCCTTTTCTGCCTCCATGGCCTCATGTACCTGCACAGCTCCTCAGCAGGGTGGTGGGATCTCATAACAGGAGAGGGGCCGTACGACTGACTGCGTGGCAAACCTGGGAGATGCCAGATGATGGGATGTGTCCCCAATACCGCCCGTGTTTTGGCAGGGCTGGAATAAAAGTATAGGAATAAAGGTTTTCTTCACCATCACTTCTCACCTTCCAACATGAGCTTCATGGCTCATTTGAATGCATTAAGCCATAAATGTTAACTGTGGCTATTAAAACATTCAGTCTTATTTCTAAGGTAGCCAAATTGCTTGTCTTTTATCTGTCATGGTCACTCCAGGCACCAGTGGAAAACTTGTTTTCCAAAGCACAACTGCATTTCTGAGAACAAATGTAAACTTCTCATCGAAAATTTATCATGAAAACTAGGATGTGGCAAATCTCACTCTGTTTTTTTGTTTAAAAAATTGTCTTATTTTTTAGCACTTTTGTTTTGCTTGTGGAGTTCTTGGGGTGTCCAGTAAGAACATCTCTCTTGTGGTTTATTAAAATCTCAAAACATCAGCTGAGAACAAGTAGGACTGAAAACATCAAGCATCGTTTGTACTGCAAAACTAATTGAATCTTAATTTTGATGAGAAGCAATGTGGTAGAAAGATATAGAATATTTGCTTTTTAAAATTTTCGATTTCTATTAATACCTCCTGAACACACTTTAAGGACACATTTTTTAGATTATATCCATTCCACTAAAGAATTTTAAAGACTTTGTCTTCTCTGCAAATTTGTCATGTAACACGGAAGAATATAATACGATATGTCCCAGATGAACTAAATATTTTTCAGTTTACTATACAATACAACAACAACAACTAATGCTTGTTTGTTCCTCCTTACAGAACAAATTTGAGGATGATGCTTTAAGAGAAATTAAGTAATCCAGTTCCATATCTCTTTGGACATGCATTAATATTTTGGCTTCAGAAAATATAAACAACTGTCGATAAAGCAAAACTGATATTCTGCTTTCTTCAGAGCCTTATGATTTTAATAGTGATCTTTAAGTTCCAATCACAAAACATCTTGGACGAGCAGAATGTGTGTGTGCTGTGATGTAGGCTTTTACACAAGAGGTATTGCCATCACATCATATTTAACCACTGAATGTGTTATTAGAAACTAGTTATTTCTTCTTCATTAGTTGTTGAGGGCTTTTTAAATTTGATTTAATGTGGACAAAGACACACGGGGTTGAAAATTTGAAGATTACATTTCTTTGTAAATGTAACTCAATCAAGATCTTTTCAGTTTCCTTTGCTGTCTTATCATCGTTTGTCTAAAACGATGAGAATGACCTTCTATCAATGGCAGTCTACCATAAATCAGGACCCTGATCACCTTTGCCATATGAAAGCGGCTAGGCAATTCTGAGCTTTTCTTCCCCTGCTCCTCTTTGGCTTTGTCTCAGATTAATGTCTTGCTGAATTTAGCTCCTAAATTCTCCGAAAAGCGAGAGTTCATTAGTAATAGGTATAACCTTCAGAATTGCCTGGACATGATGGTAAACTATAGTGCCATCTTAAAAAAAAAAAAAAAAAAAAAAAGTACTTATTAATGTCAAGTCACAATTGTCCAAAGACAGGTCAGCCTTCCAGTTTATTGATGGGAGTATACATTGATGGGAGTATATTGATAAAACCGTGCTTATGAGATTAACAAGCCGTAAAGAAGATGACTGAGTCAGTTAGGGAAGACAGGCTTTATAAGCGGTAGAGAATGGACAAGGGAGTTATATGCGTAGTATATTATTCTGTAGACACCTGTGGCGTAGCATAGATTATCCCAAACTAATGAGTATGTCCTTAAAGGAGAAGAAATACTTTAGCTTTGCTCTCATCAAGATTTTTTTTTTTCAGGTAATTGTGTTGGTAGGCATCATGCTCCTTGAATTCTTGGCTCATCTAAGGACTGAGCAGGAGTTGCTGCAGACACTTCTGAAGAATAAAATTTAGTCAGAGGATTAGAAAGATTAGAAGGATTTTTGTGATTATTCAGAATGAGGATCTCAAATGAACTTCCAATATAAGGGTCAAGAACTTTCTAGCTTCCTTCTGAAGACTTGATCGGTTGGTGTTCAGGGTTATTTGACATGGTGAACTCCAGCAGGAGGCAACTGGATTTGGGGATCCAAGCAATTCCTCCTAGACTTCCTTTACTTCTGGTGGGAACTGGCCTGCTGAAGGCCTGTTTCTCTTGAACAAATTCTAAAGGGAAGAACTGGTAAAACAACACTCTCAGAATCCTTTTGCCCATGGCTGCCTAAGAAAGCCTCCCTAGAGGTAGTTACACTGGCAACATAAAGCCTCAGGCTATAGACACATTTCAGTATAAATATACTGCTTCTCTCATGGAGTTATATTTATGACTATCATTTATCTCTCTCTCAAACATGTATCACAACTGATTTTGGACACATCAAAATCTTTCCTGGGTCCTCCAAATGTTCCTTTGAGGCAGCAAATTTTTCTGTGTTTTACAGTGGAGGAAATGAGGCA